>JAPZAG010000968.1:0-44501 GCA_027475135.1 Bactrocera correcta | reverse complement strand
ACCTAAATATAAGTTTACGGAATTCTTCAATGCACTGTCGTTAGCCGAGGCTTTTAATTTTCATTAGTTAAAGATTTTTAAATTTAAATTTTAATATGTTAAACTAATGATTTGAAGCATTTCGATATCGTTGCTAAATGTGTATATACAAAAAATCAAATTTATACCTAAAATAAGATTAGGGAATTTTTCCCAAATTCTTCGTTATGCCGAGGCTTTTTAACTTCATTAGTTAAAGAGGTTAATTAATTTTAATATGTTAAACTAATGATTTAAAGCATTCGATTCGATTGCTAATGGTATTACAAAAAAATCGATTTATACCTAAATAAAGATAACGGAATTCCAAATACTGCCGTTATGCCTTTCCATTTTAACTTCTTTGTTAAAGAATTTTTATTAACTTAAATATGTTAAACAATATTTGAAGCATTTGATATGGGTGCTAAATGGTATATACAAGAAAATCAAATTTATACCTAAAATAAGTTAAACGGAATTTTTCCCAAATGACTGTCGTTATGCCGCCATGGCTTTATATAAACTTAAATACTTTAAAAAAAGGTTAATTAACTTAAATATGTTAACTAATGATTTGAAGCATTTCGATATCGTTGCTAAATGGTATTTTTAACAAAAAATCGATTTAAAACTAAAATAAGATTACGGAATTCTTCAAAATGACTGCCGTTATGCCGCCTTTGCTTTATCCAACTTCATCCGTTAAAAAAGGTTTTATAACTTAAATATTTTAACTAATGATTTAAGCTTTTCGATTCGATTGCTAATGGTATATACAAGAAAATCGACTTTATACCTAAATATAAGATAACGGAATTCTTCTAAATGCACTGCCGTTATGCCGTTAGGGCTTTATGTTAACTTCAGTTCGTTAAAGAAGGTTTATTAACTTAAATATGTTAAATTTATGATTGAAGCATTTCGATATCGCTTGCTAAATGTGTATATACAAGAAAATCGAATTTATACCTAAACATAGTTACGGAATTCTTCCAAATGTACTGTCGTTATGCCGCCATGGCTTTATATCAACTTCAATACGTTAAAAAGGTTAATTAACTTAAATATGTTGAACTAATGATTTGAAGCATTTCGATATCGATTGCTAAATGCGTATATTTATACAACAAAATCGACTTTATAACTAAATATAAGATTACGGAATTCTTCAAAATGCACTGCCGTTATGCCGCCATTGCTTTATGCCAACTTCAGTCCGTTAAAGAAGGTTTATGAACTTAAATATTTTATACTAATGATTTGAAGCATTTCGATATCGATTGCTATATGTTTATATACAAGAAAATCGACTTTATGCCTAAATATAAGATTACGGAATTCTTCTACATGAACTGCCGTTATGCCGCCATGGCTTTATGTTAACTTCAGTGCGTTTAAGAAGCGTTATTAACTTAAATATATTAAACTAATGATTTGAAGCATTTCGATATCGCTTGCTAAGTGAGTATATACAAGAAAATCGACTTTATACCTAAATATGAGATAACGGAATTCTTCCGAATGCACTGTCGTTACGCCGTTAAGGCTTTTGTAGACCCTAGTAAGATAAAGAGGGTTAATTAGCTTAAATATGTTAAACTAATGATTTGAAGCAATTCGATATCGATTGCTAAATGTGTATATACAACAAAATCGACTTTATACCTAAATATAAGATTACTTAATTCTTCTAAATGCTTTGCCGTTATGCCGTTAAGCCGTTTGTAGACTTCAGTAAGATGAAGAGGGTTAATTAACTTAAATATGTTAAACTAATGATTTGAAGCATTTCGATATCGATTGCTAAATGTGTATGTACAAGAAAATCGATTTTATACCTAAATAAAAGATTACGGAATTCACCCAAATATACTGCCGTTATGGCTTTATGTAAACTTCGGTAAGATAAAGACGGCTAATTAACCTAAATATGCTAAACCAGTTATTTGAAGCATTTCGATATCGATTGCTAAATGCGTATATACAAGAAAATCGACTTTATACCTAAATATAAGATAACGGAATTCTTCTACATGCACTGTCGTTATGCCGCCATGGCTTTATATCATCTTAATTACGTTAAAGATGGTTAATTAACTTTAATATGTTAAACTAATGATTTAAAGCATTTCGATGTCGATTGCTAAATGCGTATATACAAGAAAATCGACTTTATACCTAAATATAAGATAACGGAATTCTTCTAAATGCACTGCCGTTATGGCTTTATGTTAACTTCAGTTCGTTAAAGAAGGTTTATTAACTTAAATATGTTAATTTAATGATTTGAAGCATTTCGATATCGCTTGCTAAATGTGTATATACAAGAAAATCGAATTTATACCTAAACATAAGATTACGGAATTCTTCCAAATGTACTGTCGTTATGCCGCCATGGCTTTATATCAACTTCAATACGTTAAAGAAGGTTAATTAACTAAAATATTTTAAACTAATGATCTGAAGCATTTCGATATCGATTGCTAAATGCGTATATTTATACAACAAAATCGACTTTATAACTAAATATAAGATTACGGAATTCTTCAAAATGCACTGCCGTTATGCCGCCATTGCTTTGTGCCAACTTCAGTCCGTTAAAGAAGGTTTATGAACTTAAATATTTTATACTAATGATTTGAAGCATTTCGATATCGATTGGTGTATGTGTATATAAAAGAAAATCGACTTTGTGCCTAAATATAAGATTACGGAATTCTTCTACATGCACTGCCGTTGTGCCGCCATGGCTATATGCCAACTTCAGATCGTTAAAGAAGGTTTATTAACTCAAATATGTTTAACGAATGATTTGAAGCATTTCGATATCGATTGCTAAATGCGTGTGTACGACAAAATGGACTTTATACCTAAATATAAGATTGCGGAATTCATATAAATATACTGCCGTTTTGCCGTTAAGGCTTTATTTAAACTTCATTAAGATAAAGAAGGTTAATTAACTTAAATATGCTAAACCAGTTATTTGAAGCATTTCGATATATATTGCTAAATGTGTAAATACAAGAAAATCGACTTTATACCTAAATATAAAATTATAACCTTACGGATATCTTCTAAATGCACTGCCGTTATGTAGACTTCAGTAAGCTAAAAAGCGTTTATTAACTTCATATGTTAAACTAATGATTTGAAGCATTTCGATATCGATAGCTAAATGTGTATATACAAGAAAACCGACTTTATACATAAATATAAGACTACGGAATTCTTCCAAATGTATTGTCGTTATTCCGCCATGGCTTTATATAACTTCAATACGTTAAAGAAGGTTAACTAACTTTAATATGTTAAACTGATGATTTGAAGCATTTCAATATCGGTTGCTAAATTTTATACCTAATATAATATATTTATACCTAAATATAAAATTATAACATTACGGAATTCTTCTAAATGCACTGCCGTTATACCGTTAAGGCTTAACGTAGACTTCAGTAAGCTGAAAAGCGTTTATTAACTTAATATGTTAAACTAATGATATGAAGCATTTCGATATCGATAGCTAAATGTGTATATACAAGAAAATCGACTTTATACCTAAATAGAAGGTTACGGAATTCTTCTAAATGAGCTGCCGTTATGCCGCCATAGCTTTATATCAACTTCAATACGTTAAAGAAGGTTAATTAACTTAAATATGTTAACCTAATGCTTTGAAGCATTTCGATATCGATTGCTAAATGCGTATATACAACAAAATCGACTTTATACCTAAATATAAGATAACGGAATTCTTCTAAATGCACTGTCGTTATGCCGCCATGGCTTTATATCACCTTCATTACGTTAAGGAAGGTTAACTAACTTAAATATGTTAAACTAGTGATTTGAAGATTTTCGATATCGATTGCTAAATGTGTAAATACAAGAAAATCGACTATATACCTAAATATAAGATTACGGAACTCTTCTACCTGCACTGTCGTTATGCCGCCATGGCTTTATATCACCTTCATTACGTTAAAGAAGGTTAATTAACTTAAATATGTTAAACTAGTGATTTGAAGCATTTCGATATCGATTGTTAAATGCGTATGTACAACAAAATCGACTTTATACCTAAATATAAGATAACGGAATTCATATAAATATACTGCCGTTATGCCGTTATGGCTCTATGTAGACTTCAGTGCGTTAAAGAAGGTTTATTAACTTAAATATGTTAAAGTAATGATTTGAAGCATTTCGATATCGATTGCTAAATGTGTATATACAAGAAAATCGACTTTATACCTAAATATAAGATAACTGAATTCCTCTAAAAGCACTGCCGTTATGCCGTTAAGGCTTTATGTAGACTTCAGGGCGTTAAAAAAGGTTTATTAACTTAAATATGTTAAACTAATGATTTGAAGCATTTAGGTATCGATTGCTAAATGTGTATATACAAGAAAATCGGCTTTATAATTAAATATAAGATAACGGAATTATTCTACATGCACTGCCGTTATGCCGCCATAGCTTTATGCCAACTTCAGTTCGTTAAAGAAGGTTTATTAACTTAAATATGCTAAACTAATGATTTGAAGCATTTCGGTATCGATTGCTAAATGTGTATATACAAGAAAGTCGAATTTATTCCTAATTATAAGATCACGGAATTCTTCCAAATGTACGGTCGTTATGCCGCCATGGCTTTATATCAACTTCAATACGTTAAAGAAGGTTAATTAACTTAAATATGTTAAACTAATGACTTGAAGCATTTCGATATCGATTGCTAAGTGCGTATATTTATACAACAAAATCGACTTTATACCTAAATATAAGATTACGGAATTCTTCTAAATGAACTGCCGTTATGCCGCCATAGCTTTATATCAACTTCAATACGTTAAAGAAGGTTTATTAACTTAAATATGTTAAACTAATGATTTGAAGCATTTCGGTATCGATTGCTAAATGTGTATATACAAGAAAGTCGAATTTATACCTAAACATAAGATTACGGAATTCTTCCAAATGTACGGTCGTTATGCCGCCATGGCTTTATATCAATTTCAATACGTTAAAGAAGGTTAATTAACTTAAATATGTTAAACTAATGATAAGAAGAATTTCGATATCGACAGCTAAATGTGTATATACAAGAAAATCGACTTTATACCTAAATATAAGATTACGGAATTCTTCTACATGCACTGCCGTTATGCCGCCATGGCTATATGCCAACTTCAGATCGTTAAAGAAGGTTTATTAACATAAATATGTTAAACGAATGATTTGAAGCATCTCGATATCGATAGCTAAATGTGTATATACAAGAAAATCGACTTTATACCTAAATATAAGATTACGGAATTCTTCTACATGCACTGCCGTTATGCCGCCATGGCTATATGCCAACTTCAGATCGCTAAAGAAGGTTAATTAACTTAGATATGTTAAACTTATGATTTGAAGTATTTCGTTATCGATTGCTAAATGTTTATATACAAGAAAATTGACTTTATACCTAAATAAAAGACTGCGGAATTCTTCCAAATGTACTGTCGTTATGCCGCCATGGCTTTATATCACTTTCATTACGTTAAGGAAGGTTAACTAACTTAAATATGTTAAATTAATGATTTGAAGATTTTCGATATCGATTGCTAAATTAGTAAATACAACAAAATCGACTTTATACCTAAATATAAGATAACGGAATTCTTCTAAATACACTGTCGTTATGCCGCCATGGCTTTATATCACCTTCATTACGTTAAAGAAGGTTTATTAACTTAAATATGTTAAACTAATGATTTGAAGCATTTCGATATCGATTGCTAAATGTGTATATACAACAAAATCGACTTTTTACCTTAATATAAGATCACGGAATTCATTCGAATGCACTGCCGTTATACCGTTATGGCTTTATGTAAACTTCAGGAAGATAAAGAAGGTTAATTAACTTAAATATGCAAAGCTAATGATTTGAAGCATTTCGTTATCGATTGCTAAATGTGTATATACAAGAAAACCGACTTTATACCTAAATATAAGATAACGGAATTCTTCTAAATGCACTGCCGTTATGCCGCCATGGCTTTACGTCAACTTCAGTACGTTAAAGAAGGTTAAATAACTTAAATATGTTAAACTAATGATTTGAAGCATTTCGGTATCGATTGCTAGATGTGTATATACAAGAAAGTCGAATTTATACCTAAACATAAGATTACGGAATTCTTCCAAATGTACGGCCGTTATGCCGCCATGGCTTTATATCAACTTCAATACGTTAAAAAAGGGTTAATTAACTTAAATATGTTAAACTAATGATTTGAAGCATTTCGATATCGATTGGTTAAATGCGTTTTATATTTATACAACAAAATCGGAAACTTTTATACCTAAATATAAGATTACGGAATTTTTCCTAAATGCACTGCCGTTATGCCGCCATGGCTTTATGTCAACTTCAATACGTTAAAGAAGGTTAATTAACTTAAATATGTTAAACTAATGATTTGAAGCATTTCGGTATCGATTGCAAATATGTATATATACAAGAAAATCGATTTTATACCTAAATATAAGATAACGGAATTCTTCTAAATGCACTGCCGTTATGCCGCCATGGCTTTATGTCAATTTCAATACGTTAAAGAAGGTTAATTAACTTAAATATGTTAAACTAATGATTTGAAGCATTTCGGTATCGATTGCTAAATGTGTATATACAAGAAAATCGACTTTATACCAAAAAGTATAAGCTAAGGGAAAGTTCTTCTAATAAGGATCCCCTTTTAAGAACTTAAATATGTTAAACTAATGATTTGAAGCATTTCGATATCGATTGCTAAATGTGTATATACAAAAAATCGACTTTTTACCTTAATATAAGATCACGGAATTCATTCGAATGCACTGCCGTTATACCGTTATGGCTTTATGTAAACTTCAGGAAGATAAAGAAGGTTAATTAACTTAAATATGCAAAGCTAATGATTTGAAGCATTTCGTTATCGATTGCTAAATGTGTATATACAAGAAAACCGACTTTATACCTAAATATAAGATAACGGAATTCTTCTAAATGCACTGCCGTTATGCCGCCATGGCTTTACGTCAACTTCAGTACGTTAAAGAAGGTTAAATAACTTAAATATGTTAAACTAATGATTTGAAGCATTTCGGTATCGATTGCTAGATGTGTATATACAAGAAAGTCGAATTTATACCTAAACATAAGATTACGGAATTCTTCCAAATGTACGGCCGTTATGCCGCCATGGCTTTATATCAACTTCAATACGTTAAAGAAGGTTAATTAACTTAAATATGTTAAACTAATGATTTGAAGCATTTCGATATCGATTGTTAAATGCGTATATTTATACAACAAAATCGACTTTATACCTAAATATAAGATTACGGAATTCTCCTAAATGAACTGCCGTTATGCCGCCATAGCTTTATATCAACTTCAATACGTTAAAGAAGGTTAATTAACTTAAATATGTTAAACTAATGATTTGAAGCATTTCGGTATCGATTGCTATATGTATATATACAACAAAATCGATTTTATACCTAAATATAAGATAACGGAATTCTTCTAAATGCACTGCCGTTATGCCGCCATGCCTTTATGTCAACTTCAATACGTTAAAGAAGGTTAATTAACTTAAATATGTTAAACTAATGATTTGAAGCATTTCGGTATCGATTGCTAAATGTGTATATACAAGAAAGTCGACTTTATACCTTAGTATAAGCTAACGGAGTTCTTCTAAAGATGCTTTAAGAACTTAAATATGCTAAACTAATGATTTAAAGCATTTCGATATCGATTGCTTAATGAGTATTTACAAGAAAATCGACTTTATACCTAAATATAAGATTACGGAATTCTTCCTAGTGCACTGCCGTTATACCGTTATGGCTTTATGTAAACTTCAGTAAGATAAAGAAGGTTAATTAATTTAAATATGTTAAACTAATGACTTGAAGCATTTCGATATGGATTGCTAAATGTGTATATACAAGAAAATCGACTTTATACCTAAATATAAGATACGGAATTCTTCTAAATGCACTGCAGTTATACCGTTAAGGCTTTATATAAATTTCAGTACGTTAAAGAAGTTTAATTTACTTAAATATGCTAAACTAATGATTTGAAGCATTTCAATATCGATTGCTAAATGTGTATGTACAAGAAAATCGATTTTATACCTAAGTAAAAGATTACATAATTCACCCAAATATATTCTGCCCTTATGCCGTTATGGCTTTATGTAAACTTCCGTAAGATAAAGAAGGTTAATTAACTTTAATATGTTAAACTAATGATTTGAAGCATTACCATATCGATTGCTAAATGTGTATATACAAGAAAATCGACTTTATCCCTAAATAGAAGATTACGAAATTCTTCTAATTACACTGCATTTATACCGTTTAGGCTTTATATAAATTTCAGTACGTTAAAGAAGTTTAATTTACTTAAATATGCTAAACTAATGATTTGAAGCATTTCGATATCGATTGCTAAATGTGTATGTACAAGAAAATCGATTTTATACCTAAGTAAAAGATTACGGAATTCACCCAAATATATACTGCCGTTATGCCGTTATGGCTTTATGTAAACTTCAGTAAGATAAAAAGGTTAATTAACTTAAATATGTTAAACTAATGACTTGAAGCATTTCGATATCGATTGCTAATTGTGTATATACAACAAAATCGACTTTGCACTTAAATATAAGATTAAGGAATTCTTCTAAATGCACTGCCGTTATGCCGCCGTGGCTTTATGTTAACTTCAGTGCGTTAAAGAAGCTTTATTAACTTAAATATATTAAACTAATGATTTGAAGCATTTCGATATCGGATGCTAAATGAGTATATACAAGAAAATCGACTTTATACCTAAATATAAGATTACGGAATTCTTCTAAATGCACTGTCGTTATGCCGCCATGGCTTTGTATCACCTTCAATACGTTAAAGAAGGTTTATTAACTTAAATATGTTACACTAATGATTTGAAGCATTTCGATATCGATTGCTCAATGTGTATATACAAGAAAATCGAATTCATAGCTAAATGTAAGATTACGTAGTTCTTCTAAATGCACTGCCGTTATTGCGCTAAGGCTTTTGTAGACTTCAGTAAGATAAAGAGCGTTAATTAACTTAAATACGAGGGCTGTCTGATAAATAACCGACCTCAACGTAAAGCTAGCGGTACCTCTGAAAAAAAGTTTCTACTTCAAAGTGTGCATATCATAATTTCTACTCGCCAAAATTTCGGAAATTTATCTTGCGCAATTATCTGTTGACAGTCGTTTTTGTGAGTCTATTTCGGTGATTTCCCCAAAATGGAAAAGATTGAATATCGAGCTGTAATTAAATTTTTATTTTTGAATGGCAATACGCTTTCACAAATCAAAGATTAGTTGGACTCTGTGTACGGTGACTCTGCACCATCGTTTATCACCATAAAATTTTGGGCAGATGAATTTAAACGTGGTCGCAGGAGCTTGGAAGATGATGAACGTCCTGGGCGTCCAAAAGCTGTAACCACTAACGATAACATCGCTAAAGTTCATCAATTGGTATTAGACGACCGCCGGATTAAAGTTAAGAAAATAGCTGAGATTATGAAGATGTCAAGAGAATGTGTTTGTCACATATTAAACCAAGATTTGGGCATGAGAAAGCTGTCCGCGCGTTGGGTGCCGCGTTTGCTTACGCTAGACCACAAACGTGCGCGCATGAACATTTCCAGCGCACTGTTGGCTCAGTTTAGAGGCAATACGACCAAGTTTTGGCGCCGATTGATAATTGTAGACGAAACTTGGATTCATCTTTATACGCTCGAAACAAAAATCCAATCTAAGCAGTGGATTGAAAAGGGGGAACCGGCCCCAAAAAAACCTAAAGCTGTGTATTCGGCCGGGAAAGTGATGGCGAGTGTTTTTTGGGACAGCCATGGAATTATATTTATTGGCTATCTTGAAAAAGGAAAAACTATAACAGGAGCATACTACGCATCATTATTGGACAAGCTAAAGGAAGAAATTTCGAAAAATCATCCACATTTGCAAAAAAAGAAAGTCTTGTTCCACCAAGACAACGCACCATCTCACACCTCAATAGTCGCCATGACGAAAGTCCACGAATTGCGGTTCGAACTGCTTGACCATCCACCTTATTCACCGGATCTAGAACCAAGCGACTTTTTTTTGTTTCCTCAAATTAAAACTGCGCTCGGCGGCCAGAGATTTTCGTCAAATGAGGAGGCAATCTCTTTCGTGAACTCGTATTTTGCAGACAAAGACGCCAAGAACTATTTGGAAGGGTTGCAGAGATGGGAGCATCGCTGGGAGAAGTGTGTGGAGTTACAAGGAGACTATGTAGAAAAATAAAAAAAACATTGTGAAAAAGTCGCGTGCATGATGGTTACGTCGGTTATTTATCAGACAGCCCTCGTTTGTTAAACTAATGATTTGAAGCATTTCGATATCGATTGCTAAATGTGTATGTACAACAAAATCGACTTTATACCTAAATATAAGATTACGGAATTCTTCCAAATGCACTGCCGTTACGGCTTTATATCAACTTTAATACGTTAAGGAAGGTTAATTAACTTAAATATGTTAAACTAATGATTTGAAGCATTTCGATATCGCTTGCTAAATGAGTATATACAAGAAAGTCGAATTTATACCTAAATATAAGATAACGGAGTTCTTCTAAATGCAGTGCAGTTATACCGTTAAGGCTTTATGTAGACTTCAGTGCGTTAAAGAAGGTGTATTAACTTAAATATGTTAAACCAGTTATCTGAAGCATTTCGATATCGACTGCTAAATGTGTAAATACATAAAAATCGACTTTATACCAAAAAATAAAATTATAACTTTTCGGAATTCTTCTAAATGCACTGGCGTTATACCGCCATGCCTTTATGTCAACTTCAATACGTTAAAGAAGGTTAATTAACTTAAATATGTTAAACTAATGATTTGAAGCATTTCGGTATCGATTGCTAAATGTGTATATACAAGAAAGTCGACTTTATACCTTAGTATAAGCTAACGGAGTTCTTCTAATGATGCTTTAAGAACTTAAATATGCTAAACTAATGATTTAAAGCATTTCGATATCGATTGCTAAATGAGTATTTACAAGAAAATCGACTTTATACCTAAATATAAGATTACGGAATTCTTCCTAGTGCACTGCCGTTATACCGTTATGGCTTTATGTAAACTTCAGTAATTTAAATACGTTAAGCATTTCGATATCGATAGCTAAATGCGTATATACAAGAAAATCGACTTTATACCTAAATATAAGATAACTGAATTCCTCTAAATGAACTGCCGTTATGCCGTTAAGGCTTTATGTAGACTTCAGGGCGTTAAAAAAGGTTTATTAACTTAAATATGTTAAACTAATGATTTGAAGCATTTAGGTATCGATTGCTAAATGTGTATATACAAGAAAATCGGCTTTATAATTAAATATATGATAACGGAATTATTCTACATGCACTGCCGTTATGCCGCCATAGCTTTATGCCAACTTCAGTTCGTTAAAGAAGGTTTATTAACTTAAATATGTTAAACTAATGATTTGAAGCATTTCGGTATCGATTGCTAAATGTGTATATACAAGAAAGTCGAATTTATTCCTAATTATAAGATCACGGAATTCTTCCAAATGTACGGTCGTTATGCCGCCATGGCTTTATATCAACTTCAATACGTTAAAGAAGGTTAATTAACTTAAATATGTTAAACTAATGATAAGAAGAATTTCGATATCGACAGCTAAATATGTATATACAAGAAAATCGACTTTATACCTAAATATAAGATTACGGAATTCTTCTACATGCACTGCCGTTATGCCGCCATGGCTATATGCCAACTTCAGATCGTTACAGAAGGTTTATTAACATAAATATGTTAAACGAATGATTTGAAGCATCTCGATATCGATAGCTAAATGTGTATATACAAGAAAATCGACTTTATACCTAAATATAAGATTACGGAATTCTTCTACATGCACTGTCGTTATGCCGCCATGGCTATATGCCAACTTCAGATCGCTAAAGAAGGTTAATTAACTTAGATATGTTAAACTTATGATTTGAAGTATTTCGTTATCGATTGCTAAATGTTTATATACAAGAAAATTGACTTTATACTTAAATAAAAGACTGCGGAATTCTTCCAAATGTACTGTCGTTATGCCGCCATGGCTTTATATCACCTTCATTACGATAAGGAAGGTTAACTTACTTAAATATGTTAAACTAATGATTTGAAGATTTTCGATATCGATTGCTAAATTAGTAAATACAACAAAATCGACTTTATACCTAAATATAAGATAACGGAATTCTTCTAAATACACTGTCGTTATGCCGCCATGGCTTTATATCACCTTCATTACGTTAAGGAAGGTTAACTAATTTAAATATGTTAAACTAATGATTTGAAGATTTTCGATATCGATTGCTAAATGTGTAAATACAAGAAAATCGAATTTATACCTAAATATAAGATTACGAAACTCTTCTACCTGCACTGTCGTTATGCCGCCATGGCTTTATATCACCTTCATTACGTTAAAGAAGGTTAATTAACTTAAATATGTTAAACTAATGATTTGAAGCATTTCGATATCGATAGCTAAATGTGTGTATACAAGAAAATCGACTTTATACATAAATATAAGATTACGGAATTCTTCCAAATGTATTGTCGTTATGTCGCCATGGCTTTATGACAACTTCCGTTCGTTAAAGACGGTTTATTAACTTAAATATGTTAAACTTATGAGATGAAGCATTTCGATATCGATTGCTAAATGTGTATATACAACAAAATCGACTTTTTACCTTAATATAAGATCACGGAATTCATTCGAATGCACTGCCGTTATACCGTTATGGCTTTATGTAAACTTCAGGAAGATAAAGAAGGTTAATTAACTTAAATATGCAAAGCTAATGATTTGAAGCATTTCGTTATCGATTGCTAAATGTGTATATACAAGAAAACCGACTTTATACCTAAATATAAGATAACGGAATTCTTCTAAATGCACTGCCGTTATGCCGCCATGGCTTTATGTCAACTTCAATACGTTAAAGAAGGTTAAATAACTTAAATATGTTAAACTAATGGTTTGAAGCATTTCGGTATCGATTGCTAGATGTGTATATACAAGAAATTCGAATTTATACCTAAACATAAGATTACGGAATTCTTCCAAATGTACGGCCGTTATGCCGCCATGGCTTTATATCAACTTCAATACGTTAAAGAAGGTTAATTAACTTAAATATGTTAAACTAATGATTTGAAGCATTTCGATATCGATTGCTAAATGCGTATATTTATACAACAAAATCGACTTTATATCTAAATGTAAGATTACGGAATTCTCCTAAATGAACTGCCGTTATGCCGCCATAGCTTTATGTCAACTTCAATACGTTAAAGAAGGTTAATTAACTTAAATATGTTAAACTAATGATTTGAAGCATTTCGGTATCGATTGCTATATGTATATATACAACAAAGTCGATTTTATACCTAAATATAAGATAACGGAATTCTTCTAAATGCACTGCCGTTATGCCGCCATGCCTTTATGTCAACTTCAATACGTTAAAGAAGGTTAATTAACTTAAATATGTTAAACTAATGATTTGAAGCATTTCGGTATCGATTGCTAAATGTGTATATACAAGAAAGTCGACTTTATACCTTAGTATAAGCTAACGGAGTTCTTCTAAAGATGCTTTAAGAACTTAAATATGCTAAACTAATGATTTAAAGCATTTCGATATCGATTGCTAAATGAGTATTTACAAGAAAATCGACTTTATACCTAAATATAAGATTACGGAATTCTTCCTAGTGCACTGCCGTTATACCGTTATGGCTTTATGTAAACTTCAGTAAGATAAAGAAGGTTAATTAATTTAAATATGTTAAACTAATGACTTGAAGCATTTCGATATGGATTGCTAAATGTGTATATACAAGAAAATCGACTTTATACCTAAATATAAGATACGGAATTCTTCTAAATGCACTGCAGTTATACCGTTAAGGCTTTATTTAAATTTCAGTACGTTAAAGAAGTTTAATTTACTTAAATATGCTAAACTAATGATTTGAAGCATTTCGATATCGATTGCTAAATGTGTATGTACAAGAAAATCGGTTTTATACCTAAGTAAAAGATTACATAATTCACCCAAATATATTCTGCCCTTATGCCGTTATGGCTTTATGTAAACTTCCGTAAGATAAAGAAGGTTAATTAACTTTAATATGTTAAACTAATGATTTGAAGCATTACCATATCGATTGCTAAATGTGTATATACAAGAAAATCGACTTTATCCCTAAATAGAAGATTACGAAATTCTTCAAAGTTACACTGCATTTATACCGTTTAGGCTTTATATAAATTTCAGTACGTTAAAGAAGTTTAATTTACTTAAATATGCTAAACTAATGATTTGAAGCATTTCGATATCGATTGCTAAATGTGTATGTACAAGAAAATCGATTTTATACCTAAGTAAAAGATTACGGAATTCACCCAAATATATACTGCCGTTATGCCGTTATGGCTTTATGTAAACTTCAGTAAGATAAAAAGGTTAATTAACTTAAATATGTTAAACTAATGATTTGAAGCATTTCGATATCGATTGCTAATTGTGTATATACAACAAAATCGACTTTGCACTTAAATATAAGATTAAGGAATTCTTCTAAATGCACTGCCGTTATGCCGCCGTGGCTTTATGTTAACTTCAGTGCGTTAAAGAAGCTTTATTAACTTAAATATATTAAACTAATGATTTGAAGCATTTCGATATCGGATGCTAAATGAGTATATACAAGAAAATCGACTTTATACCTAAATATAAGATTACGGAATTCTTCTAAATGCACTGTCGTTATGCCGCCATGGCTTTGTATCACCTTCAATACGTTAAAGAAGGTTTATTAACTTAAATATGTTACACTAATAATTCGAAGCATTTCGATATCGATTGCTCAATGTGTATATACAAGAAAATCGAATTCATAGCTAAATGTAAGATTACGTAGTTCTTCTAAATGCACTGCCGTTATTGCGCTAAGGCTTTTGTAGACTTCAGTAAGATAAAGAGCGTTAATTAACTTAAATACGACGGCTGTCTGATAAATAACCGACCTCAACGTAAAGCTAGCGGTACCTCTGAAAAAAAGTTTCTACTTCAAAGTGTGCATATCATAATTTCTACTCGCCAAAATTTCGGAAATTTATCTTGCGCAATTATCTGTTGACAGTCGTTTTTGTGAGTCTATTTCGGTGATTTCCCCAAAATGGAAAAGATTGAATATCGAGCTGTAATTAAATTTTTATTTTTGAATGGCAATACGCTTTCACAAATCAAAGATGAGTTGGACTCTGTGTACGGTGACTCTGCACCATCGTTTATCACCATAAAATTTTGGGCAGATGAATTTAAACGTGGTCGCAGGAGCTTGGAAGATGATGAACGTCCTGGGCGTCCAAAAGCTGTAACCACTAACGATAACATCGCTAAAGTTCATCAATTGGTATTAGACGACCGCCGGATTAAAGTTAAGGAAATAGCTGAGATTATGAAGATGTCAAGAGAATGTGTTTGTCACATATTAAACCAAGATTTGGGCATGAGAAAGCTGTCCGCGCGTTGGGTGCCGCGTTTGCTTACGCTAGACCACAAACGTGCGCGCATGAACATTTCCAGCGCACTGTTGGCTCAGTTTAGAGGCAATACGACCAAGTTTTGGCGCCGATTGATAATTGTAGACGAAACTTGGATTCATCTTTATACGCTCGAAACAAAAATCCAATCTAAGCAGTGGATTGAAAAGGGGGAACCGGCCCCAAAAAAACCTAAAGCTGTGTATTCGGCCGGGAAAGTGATGGCGAGTGTTTTTTGGGACAGCCATGGAATTATATTTATTGGCTATCTTGAAAAAGGAAAAACTATAACAGGAGCATACTACGCATCATTTTTGGACAAGCTAAAGGAAGAAATTTCGAAAAATCATCCACATTTGCAAAAAAAGAAAGTCTTGTTCCACCAAGACAACGCACCATCTCACACCTCAATAGTCGCCATGACGAAAGTCCACGAATTGCGGTTCGAACTGCTTGACCATCCACCTTATTCACCGGATCTAGAACCAAGCGACTTTTTTTTGTTTCCTCAAATTAAAACTGCGCTCGGCGGCCAGAGATTTTCGTCAAATGAGGAGGCAATCTCTTTCGTGAACTCGTATTTTGCAGACAAAGACGCCAAGTACTATTTGGAAGGGTTGCAGAGATGGGAGCATCGCTGGGAGAAGTGTGTGGAGTTACAAGGAGACTATGTAGAAAAATAAAAAAAACATTGTGAAAAAGTCGCGTGCATGATGGTTACGTCGGTTATTTATCAGACAGCCCTCCTTTGTTAAACTAGTGATTTGAAGCATTTCGATATCGATTGCTAAATGTGTATGTACAACAAAATCGACTTTATACCTAAATATAAGATTACGGAATTCTTCCAAATGCACTGCCGTTACGGCTTTATATAAACTTTAATACGTTAAAGAAGGTTAATTAACTTAAATATGTTAAACTAATGATTTGAAGCATTTCGATATCGATTGCAAAATGTGTATATACAAAAAAATCGATTTTATACCTAAATATAAGATTACGGAATTCTTCCAAATGCACTGCCGTTATGGCTTTATATCAACTTCAATACGTTAAAGAAGGTTAATTAACTTAAATATGTTAAACTAATGATTTGAAGCATTTCGATATCGCTTGCTAAATGTGTATTTACAAGAAAATCGAATTTATACCTAAACATAAGATTACGGAATTTTTCCAAATGTACTGTCGTTATGGCTTTATATCACCTTCAATACGTTAAAGAAGGTTAATTAACTTAAATATGTTAAAATAATGATTTGAAGCATTTCGATATCGCTTGCTAAATGAGTATATACAAGAAAGTCGAATTTATACCTAAATATAAGATAACGGAGTTCTTCTAAATGCAGTGCAGTTATACCGTTAAGGCTTTATGTAGACTTCAGTGCGTTAAAGAAGGTGTATTAACTTAAATATGTTAAACCAGTTATCTGAAGCATTTCGATATCGACTGCTAAATGTGTAAATACATAAAAATCGACTTTAAACCAAAAAATAAAATTATAACTTTTCGGAATTCTTCTAAATGCACTGGCGTTATACCGTTAAGGCTTTATGTAGACTTCAGTAGGCTAAAAAGTTTTTATTATCTTAATATGCTAAACTAATGATTTGAAGCATCTCGATATCGATAGCTAAATGCGTATATACAAGAAAATCGACTTTATACCTAAATATGAGATTACGGAATTCTTCTACATGCACTGCCGTTATGCCGCCATGGCTATATGCCAACTTCAGATCGTTAAAGACGGTTTATTAACTTAAATATGTTAAACTTATGAGATGAAGCATTTCGATATCGATTGCTAAATGTGTATATACAACAAAATCGACTTTTTACCTTAATATAAGATTACGGAATTCATCCAAATGCACTGCCGTTATACCGTTATGGCTTTATGTAAACTTCAGTAAGATAAAGAAGGTTAATTAACTTAAATATGTAAAACTAATGATTTGAGGCATTTCGTTATCGATTGCTAAATGTGTATATACAAGAAAACCGACTTTATACCTAAATATATGATTACGGACTTCTTCTAAGTGCACTGCCGTTATGCCGGCATGGCTTTATATCAACTTCAATACGTTAAAGAAGGTTAATTAACTTAAGTATGTTAAACTAATGTTTGGAAGCATATCGATATCGCTTGCTAAATGTGTACATACAAGAAAATCAAATTTATACCTAAATATAAGATAACGGAGTTCTTCTAAATGCACTGCCGTTATGCCGTTAAGGCTCTATGTAGACTTCAGTAAGACAGAGAGGGTTAATTAACTTCAATATGTTAAATTAATGATTTGAAGCATTTCGATATCGATTGCTAAATATGTAAATACAAGAAAATTGACTTTATACCTAAATATAAGAATACGGAATTCCTCTAAATGCACTGCAGTTATACCGTTAAAGCTTTATGTTAACTTCAGTGCGTTAAAGAAGCTTTATTGACTTTAGTATATTAAACTAATGATTTGAAGCATTTCGATATCGATTGCTAAATGAGTATATACACGAAAATCGACTTTATACCTAAATATAAGATTACGTAATTCTTCTAAATGAACTGCCCTTATGCCGTTAAGGCTTTTGTAGACTTCAGCAAAATAAAGATGTTTAATTAACTTAAATATGTTAAGCATTTCGATATCGATTGCTAAATGAGCATATACAATAAAACCGACTTTATACCTAAATATAAGATTACGGAATTCTTCTACATGCACTGCAGTTATACCGTTAAGGCTTTATGAAGACTTCAGTGCGTTTAAGAAGGTATATTAACTTAAATATGTTAAACTAATGATTTGAAGCATGTCGATATCGATTGCTAAATGCGTATATACAACAAATTCGGCTTTATATCTAAATATAAGATTACGTAATTCTTCTTAACTCACTGCCGTTATGCCGTTAAGGCTTTTGTAGACTTCAGTAAAATAAAGATGTTTAATTAACTCAAATATAGTAAACTAATGATTTAAAGCATTTCGATATCGATTGCTAATTGTGTATATACAACAAAATCGACTTTGCACTCAAATATAAGATTAAGGAATTCTTCTAAATGCACTGCCGTTATGCCGCCGTGGCTTTATGTTAACTTCAGTGCGTTAAAGAAGCTTTATTAACTTAAATATATTAAACTAATGATTTGAAGCATTTCGATATCGGATGCTAAATGAGTATATACAACAAAATCGACTTTATACTTATATATAAGATTATGGAATTCTTCTAAATGCACTGCAGTTATACCGTTAAGGCTTTATGTGAACTTCAGTAAAAATAAAGAAGGTTAATTAACCTAAATATGCTAAACCAGTTATTTGAAGCATTTCGATATCGATTGCTTAATGTGTATGTACAAGAAAATCGATTTTATACCTAAACATAAGATTACGGAATTCTTCCAAATGTACAGTCGTTATGCCGCCATGGCTTTATATCAACTTCAATACGTTAAAGGAGGTTAATTAACTTAAATATGTTAAACTAATGACTTGAAGCATTTCGATATCGATTGCTTAATGCGTATATTTATACAACAAAATCGACTTTATACCTAAATATAAGATTACGGAATTCTTCTAAATGAACTGCCGTTATGCCGCCATGGCTTTATATCAACTTCAATACGTTAAAAAAGGTTAATTAACTTAAATATGTTAAACTAATGACTTGAAGCATTTCGATATCGATTGCTTAATGCGTATATTTATACAACAAAATCGACTTTATACCTAAATATAAGATTACGGAATTCTTCTAAATGAACTGCCGTTATGCCGCCATGGCTTTATATCAACTTCAATACGTTAAAAAAGGTTAATTAATTTAAATATGTTAAACTAATGATTTGAAGCATTTCGATATCGATTGCTATATGCATATATACAACAAAATCGACTTTATACCTAAATATAAGATAACGGAATTCTTCTAAATGCACTGCCGTTATGCCGCCATGGCTTTATGTCAACTTCAATACGTTAAAGAAGGTTAATTAACTTAAATATGTTAAACTAATTATTTGAAGCATTTCGGTATCGATTGCTAAATGTGTAGATACAAGAAAATCGACTTTATACCTTAGTATAAGCTAACGGAGTTCTTCTAAAAAGCTTTATTAACTTAAATATGTTAAACTAATGATTTAAAGCATTTCGATATCGATTGCAAAATGAGTATATTCAAGAAAATCGACTTTATACCTAAATATAAGACTACGGAATTCTTCCAAATGTACTAATGTTATGCCGCCATGGCTTTATATCAACTTCAATACGTTAAAGAAGCTTAATTAACTTAAATATGTTAAACTAATGATTTGAAGCATTTCGATATCGCTTGCTAAATGTGTATATACAAGAAAATCGAATTTATACCCAAACAAGATTACGGAATTCTTCCAAATCTACTGTCGTTATGCCGCCATGGCTTTATATCAACTTCAATACGTTAAAGAAGGTTAATTAACTTAAATATGTTAAACTAATGATTTTAAGCATTTCGATATCGATTGCTTAATGCGTATATACAACAAAATCGACTTTAGACCTAAATATAAGATTACGGAATTCTTCTAAATGCACTGCCGTTATGCCGTAATGGCTTTATGCCAACTTCCGTTCGTTAAAGAAGGTTAATTAACTTAAATATGTTAAACTAATGATTTGAAGTTTTTCGATATCGATTGCTAAATGTGTAAATATAAGAAAATCGACTATATACCTAAATATAAGATTACGAAATTCTTCTACATGCACTGTCGTTATGCAGCCATGGCTTTATATCACCTTCATTACGTTAAAGAAGGTTAATTAACTTAAATATGTTAAACTAATGATTTGAAGCATTTCGATATCGATTGCTAAATGTGTATGTACAACAAAATCGACTTTATACCTAAATATGTCAACTTCAGTTCGCTAAAGGAGGTTTATTAACTTAAATATGTTAAACCAGTTATCTGAAGCATTTCGATATCGATTGCTAAATGTGTATGTACAAGAAAATCGATTTTATACCTAAATATAAGACTACGGAATTCTTCCAAATGTACTAACGTTATGCCGCCATGGCTTTATATCACCTTCAATACGTTAAAGAAGGTTAATTACTTTAAATATGTTAAACTAATGGTTTGAAGAATTTCGATATCGATTGCTAAATGTGTAAATAAAAGCAAATCGACTTTATACCTAAAAATAAAATTATAACTTTACAGAATTATTCTAAATGCACTGGCGTTATACCGTTAAGGCTTTATGTAGACTTCAGTAAGCTAAAAAGCGTTTATTATCTTAAACTAATGATTTGAAGCATTTCGATATCGATAGCTAAATGTGTACATACAAGAAAATCAAATTTATACCTAAATATAAGATAACGGAATTCTTCTAAATGCACTGCCGTAATGCCGTTAAGGCTTTATGTAGACTTCAGTAAGACAGAGAGTGTTAATTAACTTGAATATGTTAAACTAATGATTTGAAGCATTTCGATATCGATTGCTAAATATGTAAATACAAGAAAATCGACTTTATACCTAAATATAAGAATACGGAATTCTTCTAGATGCACTGCAGTTATACCGTTAAGGCTTTATGAAGACGTCAGTGCGTTAAAGAAGGTTTATTAACTTAAATATGTTAAACTAATGATTTCAAGCATTTCGATATCGATTGCTAAATATGTAAATACAAGAAAATCGACTTTATACCTAAATATAAGAATACGGAATTCTTCTAAATGCACTGCAGTTATACCGTTAAGGCTTTATGAAGACGTCAGTGCGTTAAAGAAGGTTTATTAACTTAAATATGTTAAACCAGTTATTTGAAGCATTTCGATATCGATTGCTAAATATGTATATACAAGAAAATCGACTTTATATCTAAATATTCTTCTAAATGCACTGCAGTTATACCGTTAAGGCTTTTTGAAGACGTCAATGCGTTAAAGAAGGTTTGCTAACTTAAATATGTTAAAGTAATGACTTGAAGCATTTCGTTATCGATTGCTAAATATGTAAATACAAGAAAATCGACTTTATACCTAAATATAAGATGACGGAATTCTTCTAAATGCACTGCCGTTATGCCGTTATGGCTTTATGTAAACTTCAGTAAGATTAAGAAGGTTAATTAACTTAAATATGTTAAACTAATGATTTGAAGCATTTCGATATCGATTGCTATATGTATATATACAAGAAAATCGAATTTATACCTAAATATAAGATAACGGAATTCTTCTAAATGCACTGTCGTTATGCCGTTGAGGCTTTATGTAGACTTCAGTAAGATAGAGAGGGTTAATTAACTTAAATATGTTAAACTAATAATTGGAAGCATTTCAAAATCGATTGCTAAATAAATATAAATTTCAGTACGTTAAAGAAGTTTAATTTACTTATATATGCTAAACTAATGATTTGAAGCATTTCGATATCGATTGCTAAATGTGTATGTACAAGAAAATCGATTTTATACCTAAATATAAGACTACGGAATTCTTCCAAATGTACTAACGTTATGCCGCCATGGCTTTATATCACCTTCAATACGTTAAAGAAGGTTAATTACTTTAAATATGTTAAACTAATGGTTTGAAGCATTTCGATATCGATTGCTAAATGTGTAAATAAAAGAAAATCGACTTTATACCTAAAAATAAAATTATAACTTTACGGAATTATTCTAAATGCACTGGCGTTATACCGTTAAGGCTTTCTGTAGACTTCAGTAAGCTAAAAAGCATTTATTATCTTAATATGTTAAACAAATGATCTGAAGCATTTCGATATCGATAGCGAAATGCGTATATTCAAGAAAATCGACTTTATACCTAAATATGAGATTACGGAATGCACTGCCGTTATGCCGCCATGGCTATATGCCAACTTCAGATCGCTAAAGACAGTTTATTAACTTAAATATGTTAAAGTAATGACTTGAAGCATTTCGTTATCGATTGCTAAATATGTAAATACAAGAAAATCGACTTTATACCTAAATATAAGATTACGGAATTCATCCAAATGCACTGCCGTTATACCGTTATGGATTTATGTAAACTTCAGTAAGAAAAAGAAGGATAGTTAACTTAAACATGTTAAACTAATGATTTGAAGCATATCAATATCGATTGCTAAATGTGTATATATTTACTTTCTACCTAAATATAAGATTACGGAATTCTTCCAAATGCACTGCCGTTATGGCTTTATGTAAACTTCAGTAAGATAAAGAAGATTAATTAACGTAAATATGCTAAACTAGTTATTTGAAGCATTTCGATATCGATTGCAAAATGTGTATATACAAGAAAATCGACTTTATACCTAAAAATAAAATTTTAACTTTACGGAATTATTCTAAATGCACTGGCGTTATACCGTTAAGGCTTTCTGTAGACTTCAGTAAGCTAAAAAGCATTTATTATCTTAATATGTTAAACTAATGATTTGAAGCATTTCGATATCGATAGCTAAATGTGTAAATACAAGAAAATCGACTATATACCTAAATATAAAATTATAACATTACGGAATTCTTCTAAATGCACTGCCGTTATACCGTCAAGGCTTTATGTAGACTTCAGTAAGCTAAAAAATATTTATTTACTTAATATGTTAAACTAATGATTTGAAGCATTTCGATATCGATAGCTAAATGTGTATATACCAGAAAATCGACTTTATACCTAAATATAAGATTAAGGAATTCTTCTACATGCACTGCCGTTATGCCGTCATGGCTATATGCAAACTTCAGACCGTTAAAGAAGGTTTATTAACTTAAATATGTTAAACTAATGAGTTGAACCATCTCGATATCTATTGCTTAAAGTGTATATACAACAAAATCGACTTTATTCCTAGATATAAGATTACGGAGTTCTTCCAAATGCACTGCCGTTATACCGTTATGGCTTTATGTAAACTTCAGTAAGAAAAAGAAGGATAGTTAACTTAAACATGTTAAACTAATGATTTGAAGCATATAGATATCGATTGCTAAATGTGTATATATTTACTTTATACCTAAATATAAGATTACGGAAATCTTCCAAATGCACTGCCGTTATGGCTTTATGTAAACTTCAGTAAGATAAAGAAGGTTAATTAACTTAAATATGCTAAACTAGTTATTTGAAGCATTTCGATATCGATTGCAAAATGTGTATATACAAGAAAATCGACTTTATACCAAAATATAAGATAACGGAGTTCTTCTAAATGCAGTGCAGTTATACCGTTTAGGCTTTATGTAGACTTCAGTGCGTTAAAGAAGGTTTATTAACTTAAATATGTTAAACTAATGATTTGAAGCATTTCAATATCGATTGCTAAATGTGTATATACAAGAAAATCGACTTTATACCTAAATATAAAATTATAACATTACGGAATTCTTCCAAATGCACTGCCGTTATACCGTTAAGGCTTTATGTAGACTTCAGTAATCTAAAAAATGTTTATTAACTTAGTATGTTAAATTAATGATTTGAAGCATTTCGATATCGATTGCTAAATGCGTATATACAAGAAAATCGAATTTATACCTAAACATAAGATTACGGAATTCTTCCAAATGTACTGTCGTTATGCCGCCATGGCTTTATATCAACTTCAGTACGTTAAAGAAGGTTAATTAACTTAAATATGTTAAACTAATGATTTGAAGCATTTCGATATCGCTTGCTAAATGTGTATTTACAAGAAAATCGAATTTATACCTAAACATAAGATTACGGAATTCTTCCAAATGTACTGTCGTTATGGCTTTATATCAACTTCAATACGTTAAGGAAGGTTCATTAACTTAAATATGTTAAACTAATGATTTGAAGCATTTCGATATCTCTTGCTAAATGAGTATATACAAGAAACTCGAATTTATACCTAAATATAAGATAACGGAGTTCTTCTAAATGCAGTGCAGTTATACCGTTTAGGATTTATGTAGACTTCAGTGCGTTAAAGAAGGTTTATTAACTTAAATATGTTAAACTAATGATTTGAGGCATTTCAATATCGATTGCTAAATGTGTATATACAAGAAAATCGACTTTATCCCTAAATATAAGATTAGGGAATTCTTCCAAATGTACTGTCGTTAAGCCGCCAAGGCTTTGTATCAACTTCAATACGTTAAAGAAGGTTAGTTATTTTAAATATGTTAAACTTATGGTTTGAAGCATTTCGATATCGATTGCTAAATGCGTATATACAACAAAGTCGACTTTATACCTAAATATAAGATTAGGGAATTCTTCTAAATGCACTGTCGTTATGCCGCCCTGGCTTTTTATCACCTTCATTACGTTAAAGAAGGTTAATTAACTTAAAGATGTTAAACTAATGATTTGAAGATTTTCGATATCGATTGCTAAATGTGTAAATATAAGAAAATCGACTATAAACCTAAATATAAGATTACGAAATTCTTCTACATGCACTGTCGTTATGCAGCCATGGCTTTATATCACCTTCATTACGTTAAAGAAGGTTAATTAACTTATATATGTTAAACTAATGATTTGAAGCATTTCGATATCGCTTGCTAAATGTGTACATACAAGAAAATCAAATTTATACCTAAATATAAGATAAGGGAATTCTTCTAAACGCACTGCCGTTATGCCGTTAAGGCTTTATGTTAACTTCAGTTCGTTAAAAAAGGTTTATTAACTTAAATATGTTAAACTAATGATTTGAAGCATTTCGATATCGCTTGCTAAATGTGTATATAAAAGAAAATGGAATTTATACCTAAACATAAGATTACGGAATTCTTCCAAATGTACTGTCGTTATGCCGCCATGGCTTTATATCAACTTCAATACGTTAAAGAAGGTTAATTAACCTAAATATGTTAAACTAATGATTTTAAGCATTTCGATATCGATTGCTAATGCGTATATACAACAAAATCGACTTTATACCTAAATATAAGATTAGGGAATTCTTCTAAATGCACTGTCGTTATGCCGCCCTGGCTTTATATCACCTTCATTACGTTAAAGAAGGTTAATTAACTTAAATATGTTAAACTAGTGATTTGAAGCATTTCGATATCGATTGCTAAATGTGTATGTACAACAAAATCGACTTTATACCTAAATATGTCAACTTCAGTTCGCTAAAGGAGGTTTGTTAACTTAAATATGTTAAACCAGTTATCTGAAGCATTTCGATATCGATTGCGAAATATATATATACAAGAAAATCGACTTTATATCTAAATATAAGATTACGGAATTCTTCCACATGTACTGCCGTTATGCCGCCACGGCTTTATATCACCTTCAATACGTTAAAGAAGGTAAATTATTTTAAATATGTTAAACTAATGGTTTCAAGCATTTCGATATCGATTGCTTAATGTGTAAATAAAAGAAAATCGACTTTATACCTAAAAATAAAACTATAACTTTACAGAATTATTCTAAATGCACTGGTGTTATACCGTTTAGGCTTTATGTAGACTTCAGTAAGCTAAAAAGCGTTTATTATCTTAATACGTTAAACTAATGATTAGAAGTATTTCGATATCGATAGCTTAATGTGCATATACAAGAAAATCGATTTTATACCTGTTCTTTTCACTTATTTCCACTGGGGATACTTACTGTGAGCTTTGGCTATGTAACCCTGTTGCCTATGTTAAAGTAAAAGATACGTTAAATTTAAAATTCAACCACTTGTATTTCTGGACAATTAAATCTGGTTCACAGTGTTGTATATATTTTTTTTTGTTTCTTAATTTCACAAAAGCTTTTGGCGTCGGTATTGCCCACAGAAAATCTCACTAAACTGCTGCTGCTGGTGCACAATCACACACACTCGACCGAAAAGGGGTTTTCTCTGCTTCGTACCACCAATTAGCGAAACGCGGATTAAACGTGAAAAAGCTGGCGAGACGTGACTCTATCGTACGGGCGTAGAAATCGAATAGAGTTCACCCCCATCTAACCAATCCTTTTTGGTCGGTTAGGTGGTGAAACGATAACGTGTGGTGTGTAGTGTGGTTGGTTTGTTGCGTGGGGTTGCGTGTATGATGGTGTATGTTGTGTGCTGAATGTTGTGTTGTATGATGAGTGTGAGTTATGTGATGAATGTTATGTTGTGTGCTGAATGTTGTGTGGTGTGATGAATGTTGTGGTGAGGGGTGAGATGCCATAAAGTCGCATAAACATCCCGGCCCCCCTAGGCGAGTTAATTGCCTAGAAGCCGCTGCAGTTTCTGGAGGGTGCTTACTACAGCGCTGAAACTCGTCGCCTTTCGATGGTTACGATGATGATGATGTGGTGGCGTCTGCGAACGTGCACCTCGGGGTTGCGTAGAGCGATGGGCTCGTCGGCGTTGAACATGACTCCCATGCTGATGGTGCCGCTGTTGACCATGCCGCTGACTGGCGGGCGTTGATTGAACCGAGCGTCGAGGGAAGCGGTGAAATAGGGTATGATGCGGTCGGTGGCAGTACTGACACGACCCGTCGGACATGCACTCCAACGTAGCGTGCGTGTTTGCCAAGCATGTCATGCAGTGGCCGTGGGCTCTAGCGATCTGCTGGCGCTGAGCGGGCGTCATCGCCTTGAAAATTGTACACCGCTTCAGGACATGGGGTCGATGGCACAGGCTGCATCGCGGCGGCACATACTCCTCGAACTGCTCTTCGACCGCTTCCCTCACTGGTTGACCGGATGATTGGCTGGGCGGGCTTGTGCCTTGTTGCCTCCTTGGTGCGGCGATGGGTGCAGCGGATGCTGCATTGGCACTGCTTGCGGACCTCACCGACTGGGGGTTATTGCGGGTTTCTTCTACGTCCATTTCTAGTGGAATAGGAATATGTATATTAACTTGGTTTTGGTAGTAGTATGAAAGATGCTACGCATTATATATGTATATGTGTGTACTATATATAGAAGTATGTATTTATATATTGTATATTGCTTATATTTATTTATATGTATTATATATTATTTAGATATGGATTTTGTTGTTTATTATTAATCGCGTTCATTATGGTTTTGGTTTGTACGTACGGATTGTAAAACGGTATATTTTTAATTAATTATTGTTTTATTTTATGCGTTTGCGTTTTGCGTTTGCGTTCGCTTGTTTTCGGTGATCGGTTCTTCGGTATTTGGAAGAAAACACAATTTTACTAGTGGTCGAGTTAGTAGGCCAGTTTGTGTTCGCACATCTACTACTCTTATATGACCATCTCGTCCCCGATGTACCTTTTCAATGCGACCTAGTCGCCATTCGGTTGGGGGAAGGCATTCGTCCTGTATGATGACGCATTCGCCTGTACTGGGTTCCTTCTGGATCGTTTTCCATCGATATCTCTTATGGAGATCTTTTAGATAGTCTTCCTTCCATCTGTGGCTGAATTCATGATGGAGAATCTTGATTCTTTCCCATCGATTTATTAAAGTGAGTGAGTCTCCGACTGTCTCAGGTATGGCGAGAAGAGGAGCTCCTCTGAGGAAATGTCCAGGTGTAAGAGCTGTGAAATCGGAGGGATCTTGCGAGAGTGGTGATATGGGTCTTGAATTTAATACGGCTTCAATACGAGTGAGTAGTGTAGTAAACTCCTCATAATTAAATTTATGATTACCAGCCGTTTTCTTTAAATGGGACTTAAAGCTTTTGACTGCTGATTCCCAAAGTCCGCCCATGTGTGGAGAACATGGGGGTATAAACTGCCAATCGATCCCTTGGGGTGCATATTTTTTGACTATTTCAGGGGATACTTCTTTCATAAAGTTTATGAACTCTTTCTCGGTAGCTCTTTGAGCTCCGATAAAGTTTTTCCCATTGTCGCTCATAATCTTTGAGGGAAATCCGCGTCGTCCGACAAAGCGTGCAAATGCTGCGAGGAAAGCCGCAGTTGTCAGATCTGAACAAAGCTCTAGGTGTACTGCCTTTGTCGTAAAACATACAAAAACAGCCACATACCCTTTTCTAAAGGAAGAAGATCTTAACATCGAGGCCTTTATCTGGAAAGGTCCAGCAAAATCAACCCCAGTAATAGTAAAAGGTAGAGCATAATTGCAGCGTTCAGGTGGTAAAGCTGCCATGATCTGCGTACGCATTTTATGTTTGTACAAGGTACATTGTTTGCACAAAAAAACCGTCTTTTTAAGTTGTGGCTTTAGTCGCGGTATATAGAATTCTTGTCGGACCATTTGCTGCATCAAGCGATGCTCACCATGTAGTGTAAGCTGGTGAAGGTATATTAAGAATAAATGAGTAAAACGGGATTTCTCAGGTATAATAATGGGATGCCGTTCGTTATAACTAAGGCTGGAGTTCGCTAATCTTCCATTTGCCCTTATTAATCCCTTAGCGTCCAAGAATGGATTTAAAACGAGAAGAGAGCTCCCCTTTTCGAGTGGTCGTCTTTCGACCAACTTTGTTTTCTCTCGACTGAAATAGCGAGTTTGGGTGTAGATAATGAGACTAACTTTGGCGTGTTGCAAATCGGTATGCGTTAGTTGCACGCAAGGATCATTTGGTATCCCTTTCATTTTTTGTTTAAGTCTTTGAGTGAATTTGTGCAAGTAAGCGACTACTCTTAGTGCTCTAGGAAATGAAGAAAATCGGTGGAGAATATCATCCTCTTCTGGAGTGATATGAAAATTTTCAATTTTCCGACTTTCCGGCGGTATTATATTACGAGCGGGAGACTTTGGCCAGAATTCTTGTGATTCTGTTAGCCATGTTGGACCATTCCACCAGAGTGTAGTGCTGGTGAGGTGCAGTGGCTTGCAACCTCTTGTCCCAAGATCCGCTGGGTTATCTGCACTTGCAACATGTTGCCATTTTGCTGGGCCAACTAAGTCCAAGATTTGAGATATTCGGTTAGATACATAGGTCTTCCAGCAATAGGGTGGTTTTTCTAACCATGCCAAAACTATCTCTGAGTCTGACCAAAGATATGTTTTATGATCGGTTAATTTCAGGTGGGTTTGAACTATTGAAATTAATTTTGCTAACAGAAGAGCACCATTCAGTTCAAGCCGTGGCAGACTGAGTGTCTTCAAAGGTGCAACTTTGGCTTTGGCTACCAAGAGGTGTGCAGATATTTTGTTATCGTACTGTGTGCGTACGTAAACTGTTGCGCAATAAGCCTTTTCAGAGGCATCACAGAAACCGTGTAATTCTGTGTTAATGTTAGGGGTGAAATTTACCCATCGAGGGATTCGAATTTCTGCTATAGTATGCAAATTGTTAGCAAATTGTACCCATTTTGTTAAACGTACAGGTTTTACCTGTTCATCCCATTCAGTGCCATCTTGCCACAATTCTTGAATGAGGATTTTTGCTTGTATCATTATTGGCGAAAGCCATCCTGCGGGGTCGAAAAGTTTTGCCACCGAGGAAAGTATTTGGCGTTTTGTACTAGCGGACATTGCAGATATTGACTCAATAGTATATGAGAATTCATCTGTTATCGCATTCCATTGAATCCCTAGGGTTTTTGTTGTACTGGCCGTTTCAAATTTAAGGAAATTTGTATCTAATAAGTCTTCCTTTTTTATGTTTTTTATTATTTCGGGATGATTTGCTGTAATTTTCTTTAAGGGGAATCCCGCTGAATTTAGTGCTTTGATCACTTGAGATAGTGATTCGCACGCTAATGAGATACTGTGGCTACCTGATAGTATGTCGTCCACGTATGTTTGTGTTTGCAACACAGAAGATGCTAGAGGCAAATTTGTTGCATTTGTTTTTGCCACTTCATGTAGTGTCCTGATCGCCAAATAGGGTGCGCAATTGATGCCAAAGGTGACGGTTTTAAGTTTATAGTCGCTGATTGGACTATTACTTGATTTGCGGAAGACTATACGCTGGAAATCTTGGTCATCTTTATGTACTAGAATTTGTCTGTACATTTTCTCTACATCCCCATTAAAAACGTATTTAAACATGCGCCAATTTAGTATTAGCAGCATGAGATCAGGTTGTAAGGTTGGGCCAGTATATAGTACGTCGTTAAGTGATTTGCCTGAGCTCGTACACTTTGAGGCATTGAAAACCACTCGTACTTTTGTTGTGAGTTTATCAGGACGTATTACCCCGTGATGTGGCAGATAAAAAGATAAATATCTACCTTTAGATACTTTTTCATATGGTACAGTTTCTTCCATATGATTGAGGTCTAGATACTCGTCCATCACATTATCATATGCTGATTTGAGCTCACTTTTTTTCATCAGGCTTTTTTCCAGGCTTAGAAATTGCTGGACTGCTGATATTCTAGAGTGGCCTAGAGCTATGGTTTCAGGAAAAGTTGGTTTGAATGGTAGTCGCACAACATAACGACCATATTCGTTTCTTGTTGTTGTGGACTTGTAATAGGCTTCGCATGCCTGATCTTCTTCTGAAAGTTGAGTAGTCTGAGGCAATTCTTCTACTTCCCAGAATTTTTTGAGTTCATTATTTAAATATTCGTTTGAAATATTTTCAACTTCAGTTGTAAAAGAATTAATTTTTTCTGTGACTTGGCCACTTAATATCCACCCAAAGATTGTATTTTGGGCTAACAATTTATTGGATATTTTTTCTATACCTTCAAGAATTATTTGAGGTATTAAGTCACTACCTAACAACACATCGATTTGTGATGGGGTATGGCAGTTGGGGTCTGCTAATTTGAGATATGAGCATTTTTCCCATTGCTTTTTATTTACTTCACAGCTTGGAAGCAAATTTGTAAGTTGCGGTAGAACGATGGCTTGCGCATCTATTCTAATATCCGCATTTGGAGATACTATGGTAATTGGGCATATTTTGTTCGAATTTTGGATAATTCTTCCGCCCATTCCTGAAATTTGGAAGTTTGAATTTTTGACAGGCAATTTTAGCCGATTTTGAGCTTTAGATGATATAAAGGATCTTTGAGAACCTTGATCTATTAATGCTCTTAGTTTGAATAATTCTCCTCTATGTTCAATAGCGATGACCGCGGTGGGTAAAAGAATTTTGCTTTCATTCTCTGAATGAAGAGCTTGAATTTTTGCTGCTTTAGAGCAACATGGTTGTTCTTCCCTTTTTTCGGGATTTGAGATTTCGGGATTATCACTTTTGGTTGTAGTGACTAACCCGGTGGTTTTATGGAATTGAGTTTGCTTCATATTTTGAAAGTTCGTAATATGAAGCAGTGAGTGATGTCTTCGTTGACAGTACACACAACTAAATTTGCTTTCGCAGTCTTTTGTCGTATGAGCATTCGACAGACAATTGATGCAAAGTTTATGTTGTCTGACAAGATTGTTTCTGTCAGAAACGGATAATTTTTTGAATTTCTCGCAAGATCTTATGTTATGACCTCCCTTACAAATTTCACATAATGGTTGCCATTTATTGGTTTGGTTTGACACGAAAGTGTGACTTTTATTAACGTGTCTATTGTATGGCATATTATTGCTGGCTTGAGGTTTAAACAAGTTTTTACTTGAGTCATTTTGATGACTTTTTATATTTATAATTTTTTTGTCTATTCGCTCAGCTATCTCGTATTGAGCAGTGAGGAATGTTTTCATCTGTTGCCAGGTGGGCATTATTTTTCTTTCCACTAGAGATTGTTCCCATCGTAGCAAAGCTGCATCAGGCAGTGTTTCTGCGCAAATGGTTACTATCATAGGGTCCCACGATTCTGTGGAGATATTTTGTGTTTTTAACACTGATAAACAGTTGGTCACTGTCGAGTATAAGTTTTGAAACTCCTTGCTAGTTTCTTGTTGAATCTTTGGCAAATGCAATAAAGTTTTTATTGGGTTTTCTATCATAACCCTTTCATTTTCGTATCTTTCGACTAGTGCTTCCCAAGCCAGCTTAAAATTTTCGTCATTTAAAGCGAATCGCTTGACGATACTGCCTGCTTCCCCTTTTGTTTTGTACCTTAGATGGTATAACTTTTGTGCTTGTGATAGTTTAGGATGGTTTATATAAACGGCAGTGAACATGTCCCGGAAGGACGGCCATTGATCATAACATCCATTAAAAACTTCAGTATCACAAGCTGGTACTTTGAGATACATGCCTTTATCTAGGTCTTCTTTTGGTGTTGTAACTACTCTGGGAGGGGGAGTAGTGGCTCTACTTGGCCTTACTAAACTTATTTGTTCAGTTATCATTCCCTTAGTTAATTCATACTGATCGCGGCAGTTATCACACTTGGCTGTCGCCGAAGCTTTTGCGTTTTCTGGGAGTTCTGCGTCGTCAGTATCTAGTACTGTATCGTACGCTGCCAGAAGGCGAGCCCAGAGATTGTTCACACTTTCTAGTTTTATATTTAAAACTGATTCTGTGATGTCAGTAATAGGGGAAGCTTGAAATCTTGTACAATATCTTATAAAACTGTCACTTTCAGTGATGAATCTAGATATTGTCTGATCTTTTGATCTTTTTTGTTTTATACTCTGCTTTGAGCGTGTAGCTTCAGCAGGTGTGCCTTGTAGTTTATCTTCATCAGCCATTTTCGGAATTTCTAATGATAGAGGTGTTTTTGGCTTAACCTCTTTTGATTTGTCAGATTGCATTAATTAAATTGAATTGGAAGCTTTGAGCTTAAAATGTTTGGCTTGAAATACTACAATTGTATAATTGGTATGATGAGAAATTATATACAAAATTTTTTGTAAATATTTCGTTAGAAATAGAATTGTATAATTGGAGTTGTAAAAAATGTTTGTCAGTATTTCGTGTGAAATACAATTGTAAAATTGGTATTGAAAAAAAACCAAATTTTGTAAATATAATAAATTTTATGATGAATGAAATATATTTTAGGACTTTGCGAACGCTTATTCACCGCATAAATCGATTAATCCTTTGTTTTATATATGTATGTATTAGTATGCAATTGTTTTATTAAATATTTTTTTTTTTTTTTTTTTACCGTGTATTATTTAAACGTATCTGCGATATACTCGCGATTAATTTGTATATTATTCCTTAGTACGATAAGAACGCAAAAGGAAAATAAAAATGACGCAAAAATATACGTATGTATGTATGTAAACTTATATGCATATATAACGAAATGACGGAAAACAAGTATACAATTTTTTATATATTAATATTATATATGTATGTTAATGTTAAATATATGAGTATGTATGTAAATGTTTTGTTAATTGCGTTTGCTCAGAAAGCACGCGAAAACGAAATTGCGATAAACACTCGATAAGAATGCGCATACATAAATATGTATGTTAGTTAATTTTAATTGTTGCTATGGATATCCTCCTTGTACATGGATTTCGATTCCGTTTTGTTCCGTTTTGTTCCGCTTTTCTTTTTTCTTCTTTTAAAGTTCACTGACCGGAGTAATAAATATATTTTATATATTATTACTTGTATGTAGATATGTTTGTATTTGTAACCTTTTTATTGGTACGTTATATTACGAAGAGAGACAACGTGAGAGAGATAACGAGAATAGTTGGATCGCGATATACATATGTACACATATGTACATACACAAATATCCACTGTTATGTTGTTGTTATATATTTTTTTTTCCTTCTGCCTTTGCTTATTTTTAAAGCGATCCTGCTTGTTGCTTTGTTAGCACAAGGGGTATCACCAGAACTTGCAAGTAAGAATACTTGACTTTGAAAAATTTTTATTTTTTTTTTGTAGTGTGTTTGGAGACACGAAGTAAGCTTAAAGGCAGGTAGTTATGTAACAACAGTTTTTCCAAAAATTTTTTCAGTTCATTTATGTATGTACCATATGTCCATGAATATATGTATATTAATTACGGCATATAAAATTTCGCGCGGAAAGTTTGATTGCCCATAAATCTTTGTATGTATGTATATGCCCATATGTATGTATGTATCTCTTACATGATCGAGTACCTTTACTTATTTGTGTACATATGTATGCATTTGCATGTTCTTTTTTTTTTTTTTTTTGTCGCCTTTGCTTATTTATTATAGGCGATCCTGCTTGTTGCTTTTTTAGCCCAAGGGGTATCACCAGAACATGCAAGTAATAATACTTGACTTTGAAAAATTTTTTTTTTTTTTTTGATTTTTGAAAATTATAGTGTGTTTGCAAACACAAAATAAGCGTTAGGCAGGTACCGCAATTTTTTTTTTTATTTATTTCGGTACCTATACATACATATGCATATACCGAACTGTCTAACCGATTTTTCGTATAGAACAGTTGGGTTATTTCTAAATAGCTGTATGCCGTCTTACAGCTTCAACTGTATATCAAGCATACATATGCGCATACATAATTTTATAAAAATCAAATTGGAATGGACTCACTTTTTCTTCCGTCAAGGGTTTTTTTGCAATACTTTGTGTTCTCCTCGTTTTCCTTTTTTTGGTTTTTGTTTCCTTTTTGAGGTTTTCCGTGTTGGATTTGTAGTCTGTTCCCACGTTGCTTGTACTCCTTGTTTGTTCTGCCGTATGTTTTTTGGGGTTTTGTCACTTATACGTTATGTATGTACGTATTTTTCTTGTTCTTTTAGCACTGCACTTTGAGCATTCTTTTATACATATATGTATTTCTTTTAACAGCACTTTTCAGTATCGTTTCTATTGTCACTTCACTTTCGTTTTAGTTTCTTTAGTTAGTTATTTTGTATTAACCGCGCCCGCTTATGTATTTTGAGGTTATTGACCTTTGTTTGGTGTTATACCGCGCCCGTTTTATGCTGTTTGTTAATATTAATTTTCTTCACTTTTTTTTTTTTTTTTTTTTTTTTTTTTTTTTTTTTTTTTTTTTTTTTTTGCACTTTTTCTTTATGTATTTAATTTTAATTTTTTCAGTTTCTAATTTACGTTTGTTGTTTGGTTTTTTTTTTTTTTTTCCTTAGGTGCCTTTCTGAGAGGCTCGAAGGACCATTTGTTCTTTTCACTTATTTCCACTGGGGATACTTACTGTGAGCTTTGGCTATGTAACCCTGTTGCCTATGTTAAAGTAAAAGATACGTTAAATTTAAAATTCAACCACTTGTATTTCTGGACAATTAAATCTGGTTCACAGTGTTGTATATATTTTTTTTTGTTTCTTAATTTCACAAAAGCTTTTGGCGTCGGTATTGCCCACAGAAAATCTCACTAAACTGCTGCTGCTGGTGCACAATCACACACACTCGACCGAAAAGGGGTTTTCTCTGCTTCGTACCACCAATTAGCGAAACGCGGATTAAACGTGAAAAAGCTGGCGAGACGTGACTCTATCGTACGGGCGTAGAAATCGAATAGAGTTCACCCCCATCTAACCAATCCTTTTTGGTCGGTTAGGTGGTGAAACGATAACGTGTGGTGTGTAGTGTGGTTGGTTTGTTGCGTGGGGTTGCGTGTATGATGGTGTATGTTGTGTGCTGAATGTTGTGTTGTATGATGAGTGTGAGTTATGTGATGAATGTTATGTTGTGTGCTGAATGTTGTGTGGTGTGATGAATGTTGTGGTGAGGGGTGAGATGCCATGAAGTCGCATAAACAATACCTAAATATGAGGTTACGGAATTCTTCTACATGCACTGCCGTTATGCCGCCATGGCTATATGCCAACTTCAGATCGTTAAAGAAGGGTTATTAACTTAAATATGTTAAACTTATGAGATGAAGCATTCCGATATCGATTGCTAAAATCGACTTTTTACCTTAATATAAGATTACGGAATTCATCCAAATGCACTGACGTTATACCGTTATGGCTTTATGTAAACTTCAGTAAGATAAAGAAGGTTAATTAACTTAAATATGTTAAACTAATGATTTGAAGCATTTCGTTATCGATTGCTTAATGTGTATATACAAGAAAACCGACTTTATACCTAAATATAAGACTACGGACTTCTTCTAAATGCACTGCCGTTATGCCGCCATGGCTTTATATCAACTTCAATACGTTAAAGAAGGTTAATTAACTTAAATATGTTAAACTAATGATTTGAAGCATTTCGATATCGCTTGCTAAATGTGTACATACCAGAAAATCAAAATTATACCTAAATATAAGATTACGGAATTCTCCTAAATGCACCGCCGTTATGCCGTAGAGGCTTTATGTAGACTTCAGTAAGACGGAGAGGGTTAATTATGTTGAATATGTTAAACTAATGATTTGAAGCATTTCGATATCGATTGCTAAATATGTAAATACAAGAAAATCGACTTTATACCTAAATATAAGAATACGGAGTTCTTCTAAACGCCCTGCAGTTATACCGTTAAGGCTTTATGAAGACGTCAGTGCGTTAAAGAAGGTTTATTAACTAAAATATGTTAAACTAATGATTTGAAGCATTTCGATATCGATTGCTAAATGTGTATATACAAGAAAATGGACTTTATACCTAAATATAAGATTACGGAATTCTTCTACATGCACTGCCGTTATGCCGCCATGGCTTTATGTTAACTTCAGTGCGTTAAAGAAGCTTTATTAACTTTAATATATTAAATTAATGATTTGAGGCATTTCGATATCGATTGCTAAATGAGTATATACACGAAAATCGACTTGATACCTAAATATATGATTACGTAATTCTTCTAAATGCACTGCCGTTATGCCGTAAGGCTTTTGTAGATTTCAATAAAATAAAGATGTTTAATTAACTTAAATATAGTAAACTAATGATTTGAAGCATTTCGATATCGATTGCTAAATGTGTATATACAATAAAATCGACTTTATACTTAAATATAAGATTACGGAATTCTTCTACATGCACTGCCGTTATGCCGCCATGGCTTTATGTTAACTTCAGTGCGTTAAAGAAGATTTATTAACTTAAATATATTAAACTAATGATTTGAAGCATTTCGATATCGATTGCTAAATGAGTATATACAACAAAATCGACTTTATACATAAATATAAGTATACGGAATACTTCTAAATGCACTGAAGTTATACCGTTAAGGCTTTATGAAGACTTCAGTGCGTTAAAGAAGGTTTATTAACTTAAATATATTAAACTAATGATTTGAAGCATGTCGATATCGATTGCTGTATGCGTATATACAAGAAAATCGATTTTATACCTAAATATAAGATAACGTAATTCTTCTAAATGCACTGCCGCTATGCTGTTATGGCTTTATATAAATTTCAGTACGTTAAAGAAGCTTAGTTTACTCAAATATGTTAAACTAATGATTTGAGCATTTCGATATCGATTGCTAAATGTGTATGTACAAGAAAATCGATTTTATACCTAAATAAAAGCTTACGGAATTCACCCAAATATTTTGCCGTTATGCCGTTATGGCTTTATGTAAACTTCAGTAAAATAAAGAAGGTTAATTAACCTAAATATGCTAAACCAGTTATCTGAAGCATTTCGATATCGAGTGCTATATGCGTATATAGAAGAAAATCGAACTTATACCTAAATGCACTGTCGTTAGGCCGCCATGGCTTTATATCACCTTCATTACGTTAAAGAAGTTTAATTATTTTAAATATGTTAAACTAATGATTTGAAGAATTTCGATATCGATTGCTAAATGCGTATATACAACAAATTCGGCTTTATATCTAAATATAAGATTACGGAATTCTTCGAAATACACTGCCGTTATGCCGTTATGGCTTTATATAAATTTCAGTACGTTAAAGAAGGTTAATTTACTTAAATATGCTAAACTAATGATTTGAAGCATTTCGATATCGATTGCTAAATGTGTAAATAAAAGAAAATCGACTTTATATTTAAAAATAAAATTATAACTTTACGGAATTCTTCTAAATGCACTGCAGTTATACCGTTAAGGCTTTATGAAGACGTCAGTGCGTTAAAGAAGGTTTATTAACTTAAATATGTTAAACTAATGATTTGAAGCATTTCGATATCGATTGCTAAATGTGTATATACAAGAAAATCGACTTTATACCTAAATATAAGATTACGGAATTCTTCTACATGCACTGCCGTTATGCCGCCATGGCTTTATGTTAACTTCAGTGCGTTAAAGAAGCTTCATTATTTTAATATATTAAATTAATGATTTGAAGCATTTCAATATCGATTGCTAAATGAGTATATATACGAAAATCGACTTTATACCTAAATTCAAGATTACGTAATTCTTCTAAAGGCACTGCCGTTATGCCGTTAAGGCTTTTTTAGACTTCAGTAAAATAAAGATGTCTAATTAACTTAAATATAGTAAACTAATGATTTGAAGCATTTTGATATCGATTGCTAAATGTGTATATACAAGAAAATCGACTTTGTACTTAGATATAAGATTACGGAATTCTTCTACATGCACTGCCGTTATGCCGCCATGGCTTTATGTAAACTTCAGTAAGATAAAGAATGTTAATTAACTTAAATATGTTAAACTAATGATTTGAAGCATTTCAATATCGATTGCTATATGCATATATACAAGAAAATCGACTTTATACCTAAATGTAAGATAACGCAATTCTTCTAAATGCACTGCCGCTATGCTGTTATGGCTTTATATAAATTTCAGTACGTTAAAGAAGGTTAGTTTACTCAAATATGTTATACTAATAATTTGAAGCATTTCGATATCGATTGCTAAATGAGTATATATAACAAAATCGATTTTATATCTAAATATAAGATTACGGAATTATTCTAAATGCACTGCAGTTAATTCGATAAGGCTTTATGAAGACTTCAGTGCGTTAAAGAAGGTTTATTAACTTAAATATGTTAAACTAATGATTTGAAGCATGTCGATATCGAGTGCTATATGCGTATATAGAAGAAAATCGAACTTATACCTAAATATAAGATTACGGAATTCTTCTAAATGCACTGTCGTTAGGCCTCCATGGCTTTATATCACCTTCATTACGTTAAAGAAGGTTAATTATTTTAAATATGTTAAACTAATGATTTGAAGAATTTCAATATCGATTGCTAAATGCGTATATACAATAAAATTCAGCTTTATATCTAAATATAAGATTACGGAATTCTTCGAAATACACTGCCGTTATGCCGTTATGGCTTTATATAAATTTCAGTACGTTAAAGAAGGTTAATTTACTTAAATATGCTAAACTAATGATTTGAAGCATTTCGATATCGATTGCTAAATGTGTATGTACAACAAAATCGACTTTATACCTAAATATGTCAACTTCAGTTCGCTAAAGGAGGTTTATTAACTTAAATATGTTAAACCAGTTATCTGAAGCATTTCGATATCGATTTCGAAATATATATATACAAGAAAATCGACTTTATACATAAATATAAGATTACGGAATTCTTCCACATGTACTGCCGTTATGCCGCCATGGCTTTATATCACCTTCAATACGTTAAAGAAGGTTAATTCTTTTAAATATGTTAAACTAATGGTTTGAAGCATTTCGATATCGATTGCTAAATGTGTAAATAAAAGAAAATCGACTTTATACCTAAATACAAGTTTACGGAATTCTTCTAAATGCACTGGCGTTATACCGTTAAGGCTTTATGTAGACTTCAGTAAGCTAAAAAGCGTTTATTATCTTAATATGTTAAATAAATTATTTGAAGCATTTCGATATCGATAGCTAAATGCGTATATACAAGAAAATCGACTTTATACCTAAATATGAGATTACGGAATTCTTCTACATGCACTGCCGTTATGCCGCCATGGCTATATGCCAACTTCAGATCGTTAAAGAAGGTTTATTAATTTAAATATGTTAAACTTATGAGATGAAGCATTTCGATATCGATTGCTAAATGTGTATATACAACAAAATCGAGTTTTTACCTTAATATAAGATTACGGAATTCATCCAAATGCACTGCCGTTATACCGTTATGGCTTTATGTAAACTACAGTAAGATTAAGAAGATTAATTAACTTAAATATGTAAAACTAATGATTTGAAGCATTTTGTTATCGATTGCTAAATGTACATATACAAGAAAACCGAATTTATACCTAAATATAAGACTACGGACTTCTTCTAAATGCACTGCCGTTATGCCGTTAAGGCTTTATGTAGACTTCAGTAAGACAGAGAGGGTTAATTAACTTGAATATGTTAAACTAATGATTTGAAGCATTTCGATATCGCTTGCTAAATGTATACATACAAGAAAATCAAATTTATACCTAAATATTAGATAACGTAATTCTTCTAAATGCACTGCCGTTATGCCGTTAAGGCTTTATGTAGACTTCAGTAAGACAGAGAGGGTTAATTAACTTTAATATATTAAACTAATGATTTGAAGCATTTCGATATCGCTTGCTAAATGTATACATACAAGAAAATCAAATTTATACCTAAATATTTGATAACGTAATTTTTCTAAATGCACTGCCGTTATGCCGTTAAGGCTTTATGTAGACTTCAGTAAGACAGAGAGGGTTAATTAACTTGAATATGTTAATCTAATGATTTGAAGCATTTCGATATCGATTGCTAAATATGTAAATACAAGAAAATCGACTTTATACCTAAATATAAGAATACGGAATTCTTCTAAACGCCCTGCAGTTATACCGTTAAGGCTTTATGAAGACGTCAGTGCGTTAAAGAAGGTTTATTAACTAAAATATGTTAAACTAATGATTTGAAGCATTTCGATATCGATTGCTAAATGTGTATATACAAGAAAATGGACTTTATACCTAAATATAAGATTACGGAATTCTTCTACATGCACTGCCGTTATGCCGCCATGGCTTTATGTTAACTTCAGTGCGTTAAAGAAGCTTTATTAACTTTAATATATTAAATTAATGATTTGAGGCATTTCGATATCGATTGCTAAATGAGTATATACACGAAAATCGACTTGATACCTAAATATATGATTACGTAATTCTTCTAAATGCACTGCCGTTATGCCGTAAGGCTTTTGTAGATTTCAATAAAATAAAGATGTTTAATTAACTTAAATATAGTAAACTAATGATTTGAAGCATTTCGATATCGATTGCTAAATGTGTATATACAATAAAATCGACTTTATACTTAAATATAAGATTACGGAATTCTTCTACATGCACTGCCGTTATGCCGCCATGGCTTTATGTTAACTTCAGTGCGTTAAAGAAGATTTATTAACTTAAATATATTAAACTAATGATTTGAAGCATTTCGATATCGATTGCTAAATGAGTATATACAACAAAATCGACTTTATACATAAATATAAGTATACGGAATACTTCTAAATGCACTGAAGTTATACCGTTAAGGCTTTATGAAGACTTCAGTGCGTTAAAGAAGGTTTATTAACTTAAATATATTAAACTAATGATTTGAAGCATGTCGATATCGATTGCTGTATGCGTATATACAAGAAAATCGATTTTATACCTAAATATAAGATAACGTAATTCTTCTAAATGCACTGCCGCTATGCTGTTATGGCTTTATATAAATTTCAGTACGTTAAAGAAGCTTAGTTTACTCAAATATGTTAAACTAATGATTTGAGCATTTCGATATCGATTGCTAAATGTGTATGTACAAGAAAATCGATTTTATACCTAAATAAAAGCTTACGGAATTCACCCAAATATTTTGCCGTTATGCCGTTATGGCTTTATGTAAACTTCAGTAAAATAAAGAAGGTTAATTAACCTAAATATGCTAAACCAGTTATCTGAAGCATTTCGATATCGAGTGCTATATGCGTATATAGAAGAAAATCGAACTTATACCTAAATGCACTGTCGTTAGGCCGCCATGGCTTTATATCACCTTCATTACGTTAAAGAAGGTTAATTATTTTAAATATGTTAAACTAATGATTTGAAGAATTTCGATATCGATTGCTAAATGCGTATATACAACAAATTCGGCTTTATATCTAAATATAAGATTACGGAATTCTTCGAAATACACTGCCGTTATGCCGTTATGGCTTTATATAAATTTCAGTACGTTAAAGAAGGTTAATTTACTTAAATATGCTAAACTAATGATTTGAAGCATTTCGATATCGATTGCTAAATGTGTAAATAAAAGAAAATCGACTTTATATTTAAAAATAAAATTATAACTTTACGGAATTCTTCTAAATGCACTGCAGTTATACCGTTAAGGCTTTATGAAGACGTCAGTGCGTTAAAGAAGGTTTATTAACTTAAATATGTTAAACTAATGATTTGAAGCATTTCGATATCGATTGCTAAATGTGTATATACAAGAAAATCGACTTTATACCTAAATATAAGATTACGGAATTCTTCTACATGCACTGCCGTTATGCCGCCATGGCTTTATGTTAACTTCAGTGCGTTAAAGAAGCTTCATTATTTTAATATATTAAATTAATGATTTGAAGCATTTCAATATCGATTGCTAAATGAGTATATATACGAAAATCGACTTTATACCTAAATTCAAGATTACGTAATTCTTCTAAAGGCACTGCCGTTATGCCGTTAAGGCTTTTTTAGACTTCAGTAAAATAAAGATGTCTAATTAACTTAAATATAGTAAACTAATGATTTGAAGCATTTTGATATCGATTGCTAAATGTGTATATACAAGAAAATCGACTTTGTACTTAGATATAAGATTACGGAATTCTTCTACATGCACTGCCGTTATGCCGCCATGGCTTTATGTAAACTTCAGTAAGATAAAGAATGTTAATTAACTTAAATATGTTAAACTAATGATTTGAAGCATTTCAATATCGATTGCTATATGCATATATACAAGAAAATCGACTTTATACCTAAATGTAAGATAACGCAATTCTTCTAAATGCACTGCCGCTATGCTGTTATGGCTTTATATAAATTTCAGTACGTTAAAGAAGGTTAGTTTACTCAAATATGTTATACTAATAATTTGAAGCATTTCGATATCGATTGCTAAATGAGTATATATAACAAAATCGATTTTATATCTAAATATAAGATTACGGAATTATTCTAAATGCACTGCAGTTAATTCGATAAGGCTTTATGAAGACTTCAGTGCGTTAAAGAAGGTTTATTAACTTAAATATGTTAAACTAATGATTTGAAGCATGTCGATATCGAGTGCTATATGCGTATATAGAAGAAAATCGAACTTATACCTAAATATAAGATTACGGAATTCTTCTAAATGCACTGTCGTTAGGCCTCCATGGCTTTATATCACCTTCATTACGTTAAAGAAGGTTAATTATTTTAAATATGTTAAACTAATGATTTGAAGAATTTCAATATCGATTGCTAAATGCGTATATACAATAAAATTCAGCTTTATATCTAAATATAAGATTACGGAATTCTTCGAAATACACTGCCGTTATGCCGTTATGGCTTTATATAAATTTCAGTACGTTAAAGAAGGTTAATTTACTTAAATATGCTAAACTAATGATTTGAAGCATTTCGATATCGATTGCTAAATGTGTATGTACAACAAAATCGACTTTATACCTAAATATGTCAACTTCAGTTCGCTAAAGGAGGTTTATTAACTTAAATATGTTAAACCAGTTATCTGAAGCATTTCGATATCGATTTCGAAATATATATATACAAGAAAATCGACTTTATACATAAATATAAGATTACGGAATTCTTCCACATGTACTGCCGTTATGCCGCCATGGCTTTATATCACCTTCAATACGTTAAAGAAGGTTAATTCTTTTAAATATGTTAAACTAATGGTTTGAAGCATTTCGATATCGATTGCTAAATGTGTAAATAAAAGAAAATCGACTTTATACCTAAATACAAGTTTACGGAATTCTTCTAAATG
>JAPZAG010000967.1:0-44584 GCA_027475135.1 Bactrocera correcta | reverse complement strand
CTTTAATTTATTTCACCAAATTAATTTTTTAAGATTAAAAAAGCAAATCAAATTCAATTTTCCATTTCTTACTACCAAATTTTTTTAATATAACTAAATTAAAATCTTAATATATGTATTATTAAATTTTATTTTAGGGTAAATATTGATTTTAATTTTAGCTTTAGGGTTTTTGAATTTTTATCAAATTATTAAATTTTTTTAAATTTTTTTTCAACTTAATTTTTTTTTAACAAATTAATTTTATTATTTATTATAAAATGCATATAAAATCTTGCTAATAATTTTAATATATTATTGACATAAAAATATTTTTGATTCCAAGGCTAAAATTTTGTGATTTCATCGTTTAGTATGTACTTAAGTAAGTATATCATTGTCGAGTAATTTCCTTAATTCCGCTTTTAAGAGAAAATCATTTCTAAGCACATTTTTCTATGCTTTTTCACAGAAAAAATGTTTTAGGTAGATAACATCTACTCATTGCCTACGCTTAAGAGCGTTCGCCATGTTTCTTTGCGTCAAAATATTTACTCTGCCTGTGTTTTACATATGTCTATTCCCTTAAGTGGCTGCCAGCACAAAGTACTGACTTAATTTGTTTTTATTATTATTGCCGGTGAAATCTCAATCGGATCTCTTTGATTTGCATGCAACTCTGCGTTTAATGCTTCATTTGCGGGTTGATTTGTTGATGGCTGAACCTCTTCGTTTCAAATGTACTATCTCTTAATTAATAACGCTCCTATTTCGTGCGCATTCACACATTGAAATGGAGTCTTTATTGACTTCTCTATTTAAATGAAACTCTTATTTTCAATTTCCATAATTTTTTAAAAATATTTTTACTACAATTTCTATTTGTGAAAAATAGTGCAGTTTATTTTATTGCTCTTAAAAATGCCTGATTTCTTATCAAAAATTTACAAATCAGTTAGGGTTCTTTGCTAAGAGCATTCACTATCATCGCATTAAAATAGAATACCGTTTGTAATGCTGAAAGTAAGAGTTCCGTGACTGTTTTGATTGTTTGTTTGCGTGTTTTGCGTTCGCTTAACTTGCTGACAAACAAAATTTAAGCATTTTTACCAGGGCAACAGCAATTTTAATAAGAGTTTTATTGTGACTCTTAGGTGCAAATTTTAATGTTAGACACTTATGCAGGTATACACGCTTACAAACATATTATATTTTGTGTAACTTTTTTCCTAGAGGTCCTAGGGTTGCACTAATTTTTTGATCTTAAATTTTTTTTGTCTAATTTTTCAATTTTTTTTGGCATTAAAATTATTTTTATATATATATATTTTTTTAATTTGTTTTTTTTTAATAAATTTTTTAATATATTTAGTATTTTGTTTTTGATATTATTCTATTTTTTAATATTTTTTATATCTGCATTGTATATTATATTTTGCAACTTCATTCCTAGAGCTAGGGTTGCACTAAATTTTTGACCATAATATTTTTATTAAAAAATTTTTCAAATATTTTTTTTGCAGTTAAGTTGTTTTTAATTTTTTAATCTTACTTTTTATTGATTTCATATTTTAAAATTTTTTATTTCTTTTTAATTATTTTCTTATGTGCAGATTTCTTAGAGATAGCGATGTACTAAATTTTTGGTCATAATATTTTTTATTTATTATTAAAACTTTTTTCAAATATTTTTTTTTTTTTATTAAATTTAACTAAATTTTTGAACCTTTTTAATTTTTAATTTTTCAGTTTTAATGTTTTAATTTTTTTCTGTTTATTTAATTATTTAAACTTTTTTTCCGTAAATTTTTTATTTTTTTTTTTTTAATTTTGGGATATTTAATGTTCAGTAAATTTTTTTAAAAATTATTATTTTTTCATTTTATGTTTTAATTTGTTTTTGATCGCATATTTCCTAGAATTAGGGATGTACTAAATTTTATTTTAACCTTTGTTTTTACATTTTGGTTATATTTTTGAATTTATTTTTTGTTTTCTTATTTTATTTTAATTTTTTTGTTAATTTTTTTTTTAGTTTTGAAATATTTCAAATTCTGTCAATTTTTTTTTTAATTATTATATTCTGAATTTTAGTTTTTTTTTGGTTTTGATTACATATTTCCTAGACCTAGGGATGTACTAAATTTTTCTTTTAATCTTTGTTTTTATGTTTTATTTATATTTTTGAATTATTTTAATTAAATTTTTGTTCATATATTTTTATAACGTTTTTTTATTATAAAGTTTTTTAAATAATTCTGTATTTTTTGAATATTTAATTTTTTTTTAATTTGGAATATTTACTAAATTTTTTTTTATCTTAGTTTTTAGTTTTGGTTATATTTTTGAATTTATTTTTTGAAATTTTTTTTTTTTGGTATTTTATATTTTTTTTAGTAAGTTTTTTATTTAATTTTTTTTGTAATTTTTTTTTTTAAGTTTTGGAATATTAAATATTTTGTAATTTTTGTAACATTTTTTTTTAATTTTATTATTTTTTTATTACGGTTTCAGCATTATTTCTGTACGAAATCAATTTCTAGTACAATAAAATACAGCGTATTTTTCTAGTGGAGATTTTTTTAAATAAAATTTCCATATTGGATTTAATTTTTTAATAAACAATATAATGCCATTATTTTCAGTAAAATGTGTTTCTATGGTGATATATAATAAATTTCAAAAAATTTAATAAATAAAAAAATTAGTCAATTAGTTTTATTTATTTAATTAATTTATTTTTTCATTTAACGCAATAAAACATTTCAATTTAAAATTTATTTAATAAATTAATTTTTTTATTGAACTTTTTTTAAATTTAATTAAATAAAATTAATGTTAAATTAAAATAAAAGTATAATTAAATGTAAAAAATAGTTAATTAAATAAATTGATTAAATGAAATTAAATAAAAAAATTAATTAAATTCAAAAAAAAATTAATATAAAAATTTAACAAAAATATTGCCAAAGTCGTTATTTAACTGCCAATTAATGCCGTTTCTAAATTTTTCTTCAAATAAGTTCTCTCAAGCATTATAATTTCACTATATCATACCTTATAACAATTAAACATGTAACACCCTAAAACGTAGTCTTCACTACAAAACCACTGTGCAAAAAGGTTCATGGAAAAGCAAATAACCGCTCAATTATAATTTTTCATTTCATAATGTTTATGTATGCTCACCGAATAAGTTGTTAAAATTAATGTTTGCCGATTTCACCAATTAATTATACGATTCTATATACAAATTAGGCAATTAGTGATTTTTTTAGCGTGTGTAATGCACATCGTAATCAACAAGGTTAAATAACCACTATATGTCAAACTTTTTTGAAGATAGGCAAGAGCAATCGTGTTTTCCAACGTTGCCATAGCTTTTAGCGCTCGCTTCGTGTGTGTGTGTGCTTTTATTGTTGTTGGTATCTTAGCATATTCACATTCAAAGCTTTTCACCAGTCAATATGATTTGTTGTGGGTGTCTGTCTGTCTGACATTTTGACTTGTTCTCGTTTGAACTTTGACAAGGCCACATCCAAGCAGGCAATATCGGCAGGACGAGCAATGTACAAGCCTCTTAATGGGTTTCTGCCAAAGAAATGCCTTACATACACAACCTACACGGATGCACTGCAAAAGTTTGTACATCAATACAGGGTGATTGAAAATTATAATGCTTTTTTTGTCAAAAATAAATATAACAAAAATTTTGAATAAAATTAAAAAATATTTGAAAATTTGGAAAAAGTAGAAATAACAAATAAAGGGTAATCCATTTCGAGGTTCGCTATTTTTTTAGGTAAAAAAACACAGCAATTGGGAATGTTATTGCCGTTAAGGTAACATGCATTTTCTCCACCCTGTATATAACTGCCACCAGCTACACACCCACAAGTCCACAACTTCGTGTCTACTTCATTTTTACTCGCACCGCGCTCAACTCTTTTCGCGCATCAGACTCGTTTGCTATGTGGCGTGTCGCAGAGTACTTAACCTGCTGTTTTTCAATTTTTTAATTTTTGTGTAAAAAAATCTGGCTGAAGTGTGAAAAGGCTGTAGCGTTGGGTAAGAGATGTTAAGAAATTAAAAACAGTGCAGCAGTTAACACTTCTAACGCTCTCAACGCTCACATGCCAGGTTGTTCTCAGAAGCGGACGTTCGAAATTTTGGCGTTCGCAATTTGTTTTAAGTATGTGTTGCAAATGGCGTTGTTAACAAGCAGAACATTTAAGGCAAACGACAGTCTCCAGCTGTGCGTTCAAATTAAGAAAAAAAAAAAAATAAAAAATTGGGTAATGAATGTTAATGTGTATGTGAATATATTTAATTTGGTTTTTTATATATTGTTTAATATTTTATTGTAATTTTTATATTACATGTATTAAAATTTTTAATTTTTTTTAACTAAATATTAAAATTATTTTTTTTTTTAATTTTTATAATTATTCTAGTTTTTATTATAAATACATTTATTTATATACTTTTTTATATTATATGTATGTATGATTTTTTAAAATTTTTTTGTTAATTATTAAATATTTTTTAAATTTTTATTAATTTTTTAAATTTATTTATTTATTAATTTTATTTTTTATTATGTATAATTTTTAGAACTTTTTTATGTATACTATTATATATTTTTATTTAGTTTTTAATTTTATTTTTTTTAAATTTTTGTTTTAAATAAATGTTTAAATTAATTTATTTTATTATAATTATAAATAACTTTTAGAGCTTTTTTATGAATGTATATATTTTTATTTATTTATTTTTTAAATTTGTTTATTTTATTTTTTATTATGTATTTTTTAGAAGTTTTTTATGTAGGTATATATTTTTATACATATTTTTATTTTTTTTTTTTAATAATTTTTATTTTTAATTTTCAATAAATGTTTAAATTTATTTATTTTTTTTTTTATTATGTATCATTTTTGGATCTTTTTTATGAATGTACATATGTATATATTTTTATTTATTTTTTTTTTTTTAAATATATTTAATTTTTTTTAACTTTTATATATGTACATATGTATATATAAATATTAGAATTTTTTTAATTACATATATTCTTATACATACTTTCGTATATTATTCACATATATTAATTTTTTTATTTTAAATTATTTATTTTTAATTTTATTCCATATAAAAATTTTATTTTCACTTATTTTTTATATATGTATAATTTTTTATGGCCTTTTTATATATTTTTAATTTTTTTTTATTATTTTATTACTATTTTTATATTCTATGTATGTATAATGTTTTTATTTTTTATTTTAAGTATTAATTTTTTTTAATTGTTATATATGTGTATATATTTTTTAAGGTTTTATAAATTTTTAAATTTGTTTTATTAGTTTTTTATATATATAAGTTTTAGAATGTATATATTTTTATATTATTTTTTTCTAATTAATTTTTTTATTTTTTTATTTTTATTCAACTTCATTTTTACTTATTCAATTTATATTTAATGTTTTATTTAATTTTTTTGTATTGGTTTTTTATACGTATATTTTTATTTATTTTTTTTAATTTTTTATTATAATTTTATGTATTGTATGTATTCTTATTTTTTTTATTTATATATATATGTAAATATTTTTTTAAATATTTGTCTAGTTTCATAATTATATGTATATATTAATTTTAGAATTTTTTTATTGTGTGTATTTTTTACAATTTTTTATATATTATTTTCATTTATTATTATTTTTAAATTTTATAAATTTATGTTTTTAATTTAATTTGATTTTTTAATTTTATATTAATTTATTTATATGTTTATTTATTTATTTTTTATTTTTATTTTTGCACAATGTTTATTTCGACTGACAGTCCAAATTAAAATGCCACCAATAAAAGTTGATTATTTATATCTCTACTAGACACAGAACAGCGCATATTTCAGCCATGAATGGCTAATCATATTTCATGCCACGCGCGTAGCGTCTCTCATAGCTAGCATGAGTTGCGAAGTTGAATCTTGCTCTGCCGCACGCATTTTAATAAGCGTAAATATTGCCAATGCACAGGAAAAACATAAAAGCGCTTTTGCCTTTTCGGTGACAACCCATCAGCCGAAAGTCAACGCTAAAATAATCATTGCTTGCCATGCTCCCCAATAAAAAAAATTAAAAAAAAAGAAAATCATAATAACAACAATAATATTAATAGAAAAAAGTAGCAAATATTGCGCGCCACCGCTTCGCGGGTACCGTTAGCCACGCTTTGCGTTTGACAAATCTGTTCGAACTTCGCAGGCTCGACCGTCGGTTGCTTGCCTGGTTCGTTGTCGTCTGCAATCGGTGTGATTCCTTGCTTCGTTCAAATACCGTAGGCTGCTGCTTGCTTGGCTTTTGGTTCGCTTCGTTGTGCTCGCTGGCGTTGCTAGTCTGCTTTCAGGCGCGTAACAGTTACTTTTCGGCTTTCGTGCGGTGCAGACGACTGTTTGAGAATGGCGCCAAAAATCAAACACTTTTCAAAAATCATGTAACGGTCGTTGTCAACGCATACTTTCGGAGATTTTTGTGTGAAAATTTGTTGTTGTAACTGTAGTGGAGTTTTTTAATATGAAAATGTAATAATTGCGCGTGTTAAATTCGTATTAAATTACACTGACGACACATATAATTAAAATAAAGTGTTATTTCCGCGCAGGTTCTGTTTTTGTTTTTTAACGAAATGCATATTTTGTGCTTGAAAAAAGAAATATAAAATACTTCCTGCATTTTTTAGTATTATACGCCGATCGCGTGTTTTAAAATTGTTTGCCTCCGCTTTGTTTTAAATTTAGCACCTCAGCTGCGCTCCGTGCCATATTTATCCCCGCCTTCCACGTTGCAACATTGGCTTACGTGTCGTATACATTACATTTTATTGCTCGGATTTTTGTGGTGCGGCAAGATTTTGTTTATGAATTCTTCTGGAGCGCATAACAATTTTGCATTGTGTGCGAATTTGTACAAATCGTTGCCTTTTTTCCAACTCCACACAAATATTAAATATGCCGTTATGAGAATGTTATTGTTGTAGCTGCTGCTTTCTGTGGCAATTGTTGTTGTGAGTGTCTACACAGGCTACCAAATTCAGTATTTTACCAGCTCTGCTACGCCCGTTGGCTTCAGGTGATTTGCTGCATGATTTATGTGTGTGTTTGGAGTTGTGTAAGGCTGTAAGAGAATTATAGCATACATTCAAGCGCCGCTGCTTTAAACTGTTTTAAAAATTATAGAGCGCCGAAGTACTAAAAAATTTGTTACAGAAAGTACAGGATATATGCTTTTGAGTTGTTTTTTTCGAAGCAACAGTATTATTAAATATTGTAGAGATCATATAAGTAAAAATATGTATTATCCGATTTATCCGCCGTAATACTTTAATCATTAGAATTATTGTATTTGCTCAGCTTTATGAGAACTGTTTGAGTATGCATATTTTTAGTACTTCTAATCAACCTTATAGGCTTGTAAGGGCACAAAAAGGCCCTAGGTGTTTATTCTTATCTTATCAAATAATTTTTTTTTACAAAAGTTTAATTAATTTTTTCCTTTTTCCTTCAAAAAATTGTAAACTTTATACACGGTTAATAGTTTAAAGTACTCTTTAAAGCTAATATGTGTTTATCCGTGTTATCCGCGTTTACCCAAAGTCATTTATACCGCATATTAAGCAGTTACATTCTTATCCAAACTGTTAGAATTAAAATTTTTATGTTTAAATCCATTATCTAAGCATAATTGTGTCCTATTCGATTACCCAGTGTTTTTTTCCAGTGCATTTTTGTCATTCAAATGCCTTATCCGAACTGTTTGAATTAAAGTTTTTTTCTTTAAAAGAGCTGTGAGCCACATAAGTGGTTTATAATTTTAAAACACTAGTTTTAAAGCTGTTATATATTTATCCATGCTTATCAAATGTTATTTATATCTAATTTTTAACACTAAAAGTACTCAGCAGTCTTTTCCGAAATTTTGCAGTTAAATAATGTTTTTTTAAAGCTTTATCCCAGCTTGATTCTGAGATCTATTTATCCGTGCTTATCCACTGTTGTCTATATCGTAATTTTAGCATTCAAAGCTTGTAAGCTTACTTGTAAAATATAATTAGAAAATTTGTTATCCGGACTATCTGGTATTATTTTTTAAAAGCTTATCCTTAAAATCAAATGTGAAATTTGTTATCCGTGTGACGTTTCTAAAATTAAATTTTTTTTAAAATTTTCAATTTTTTATCCAATGAATGCGGATAACTGTTGTAGACTGCTTTACATGCTTTTTCGAAGTTTACTTGTAAAATATAATATCCAAACTTGTTATCCGGATTAACCAGTATTGTTTTTATACGCTTACCTTCAAACTCACATTTGAAATTTGTTATCCGTGTTATCCAGTACTGACTAAAGTGAAAAATTTTACAAAATCTCCAATCTTTTTTCCAATGAATGTGGATAAACTGCTTTTGCGTTTTTGAAAAAATTGTACATTTTTTTATCCAATGAATGCGGATAAACTGATGGTGCTTTTTACTTGAAATTTCAGTTGAAAAAATTAGCTTTTGGAATATTTCAGTAATTTTTCCATTAAATTTTTGTCTTGTAAACCTTTTTTCAATCACTAACCTATTCATTTGTTCTACATTCCATTTCTTAACGCCAACATTTCACTTATCAAGAGAGCACGTTCCTTCCATTAAATTATGCGAACATTGCTTGCCTCTTCCAGTAGTTAGGCCTACTACTTTGGTATATTTGAATGAACTGCAACAGTTTGTACTGCCTTCTTAATTCCATACATACTTAGATGACGCTTTCAAAATACTTTGCATACTTGGCGGCTGCCGGCCTAGCCTTATACAGCTTTGGCGTGTTTTCTTGTGGAATTCATTTGTACAACTTCAAAGTGGTGCCGTAGGGGGTGATGCATTAATTAACTGCACTGCGGTAAATGATAAATTTTAAAATAGCACTTCAGTGGCGAATAATAGCAGTTCATTTACCGCTGATGGCTAACATGCTCATACAAGCATGTGCGCCCAAATGTATGTTAAAAAATGCTTAAATTTGCGGTAGCATACGAAACACGCACTTTAATGCAAATTGAATACTTGGTGGTAGTATACAATATGAGTAGAATGAAAAAGTTTGCATATTTATGAAAAATGTTAATTGTGGTCCAACAAGTTGACCAGAAAAACCTGCAAGCATGAGCTTTACTTGCTCGTGTTCGAATATTTTGCAAATACTTTGTTGCTGAAAATTACACATTATACGCTTGTGTTCAATCACCATTAGGTCGCAACATTATCTCACCTTCGAGTAGCTGCTTTGTGCGCGTTGACCTTTCACATAGCAAAATTTATTTACGCGTCGATTTAACACTCCGCTAAACGTGTTAATTGCCGAGCATTCGCTGTTTTTCGTTGTTGTAAAATTCCTTTAAAGCAGCGCCCCTTCAACCTAAGCTGCCTCATACCACTATCTCTGCTGAATACCAGCTCCAGCGCCTAAAAGTATGCACTATGACTAACTGTAGAGGTTCAAGTTGAGCTTTATGCTTTTCACTCGCTTTGCTCTATTCACTTCGTTGCTTTTGCGCATACAGCGACGACGGCGACGACGACGACGACAAATTAATTAAAATTCATTTCAATTTCCTTTCAACGACTTTTTACTATGCTTACTACGTGAGTCCTTTTTGTGTGCTGCGCTAGTTGGGGGCAAAAGTTTCACGTACGCTGGCGCACTCACTCAACGGTGCGGCACTAACGGTACCATATATACAAGCCCTCACATATGCAAATAGGAACGTGTTCAAATATATGTGACACATGTTTAGTTCCGCTACATGCCCCAGCTGAAATTCCCTTTCATGACCTCACAATTGTCAGCTGTTTGAATTCTCATAATTTCGAACACTCAGCGTGAATTTTATGTGCACTTCAAATGAATAAACTTTTTAAACATTTTATGAAGTACTTCAATACTCGCATAACTGTTATAGAAATTTGTATATACATACATGTATACATACATATATATATTTATATAATATACGCCTTGATGTTCTAATTTTGGTTTGCCCAGGTATGCCGCTGGTTAATAGAAAGCCAAAGAACTTGAGAAAAATCTTACTCTCATTCGTTATTTACACTTTTGTTCAATGCAGTTCAAGGTTAGTCAACTACCGCGCCATAAAATAAAGTTAAATACTAAATTAATAATTCGTGCTGTCAGTGCATTGCTTGCGTAAAGGATATGATATTTATTGCTGGTCGAAGATTTATGGCCACTATTTGTTGCTTCCTGTTGTCACTTAAATATGAACACTATATAAAAGTCGATATAATAAGACGACATATACTAAAACTTATTTATATATATATATTTTTTTAATTAGTAAAACGTTTATCCGAAGCGTATTAGAAAAGTTTTTGGTTGATATTTCCATCTCAAAAGAGTAGAGACTTTAAAATTAATGGAAACAGCTTTTATCCCGCTTATCCGAATAACCCGGATAAATTAATAATGATAATTTCAACAAAGTAAATATTGAATATATAGTATTTAATGCAGGTTTATAAAATCAAAGTTAGGTTGGCTATTTTTTTGTTAGTAAAAAAAATTAGTTTTAAAAAATATATAAATTAGTAAAACGTTTATCCGAAGAATATTTGAAAAACTTTTCGTTAATATTTCTATATTAAAAGTGTGGATGTGGATAAAATCAATGGAAGAAGTGTTTATCCCGATTATCCGAATAATCCGGATATAATTCTTTCTGTAATTTGTTAATGCTAATTTGAAAAAAGGAAAAGTTTTAAAGTATAAAGTGTGGATTCACTAACCCGCATAGAATTTTTTCTGTAATATTTTAATGATAAACTATTAGTAAATTGAACTCAAATTATGAAATGAATACCCAAAAATATTAAGTTACGAAGCAAATTTACATACATACATATACTCCTTACACAGTGGCTGTTACTAAGGCTACACTCGTATGTATCTTAGTATGATCTGATAGATTTTTTTTGCTTGGATAACAGTGGGTAATAAATGTTTCCCATTTAGTTGTAGTACTTCTCATATATGGTAGAAAAATTGTTCATTGTATTCACGCGGATAATTTCGGATAGTACTAAAATTAAATATTTTGCACGAATAACCTAGGGACAGTTAATAAAAAAAAGTTTCAATATTTAATGTGTTTACAAAATATTTTTTTATTCTTTTGCACAATACCAACGTTTTTTGTTGCACGGATAACATCGGATAATCAGATTTAAATTATTTATCAATTATTGTTATACATAATTTCATATTTCAGAGGGAGAAACCATAACTTTTATGCACGCGGATAATAGTGGATAATATATAATTGTAATTTTTTCATACGTTTTCACTGATGCATAATGCGTGATCATACCTAGGGGCAATTTTATAATTTTTCTTTGCAGTGTCATGCGTGTTTTAACGCACGGATATTACAGGATAATACGTTTTTGAGCATTTATTGAAATTAGTAATATTACTTTTCAAAGGGCATAGATAAATAAAATATTATATTCATGTGACGAATTCTGCATTCCGGATAATGTATGTGCAATTTTTCCGTTTGCTTGCACTGTCGAATAATGCTGGATAAAATATAATTGCAATTTTTTCATTTGTTTCCATTGTCTAATAGCGCTGGATAATATCTAAGTGAAATTTTTTTAATTGCTTACATGATAAAACCCGTTTTTGTTGTACGGATAACACCGGATAATAAATTTTTATTTGAATCTAATTTTCTTAATATTATTTCGTCTAGACAATTGATAAATTATATACACACGGATAATTTCTGATAATAGTTACGGATATTTTTTTTGCCAGTAAATCAGGTGGGAACGCGAAAATCTTACTCAATACAATTGTATAAATGTGCTTACATATTTGTAGCAGAGTTATTGATTGGCCACTTGGAAGTACAATCGCTACTAAGCTACATATACATATGTATGTATGTACATATATACCCATACTTCCAATACCGATTGAACTTTTGTGTAAACGTATTGGAAAAAGTTAAATGACTGTTTTGGAGCAAGGAATAAAAGGTTATAAGTGCTACAAAAAGCAATTTCATTTCAGTTCATTCATATCACATGTAAATAAAAATAACTCAAAAGATGTAATGAGAGTACTAGCGCTGCCGTGGGGTCAAAGGGCAGCAAATTATATAAAGACGGCTTCGTATTTCCTCTTATTGCGCTTATTTTGCTCGGCAGCGAGCCAAAAAACAATTCTCTTTTTAAAGCAACTGACCTCAAGTCAACAAAATGAACATTATGGAGAGGGGTAAAAGTGTGATGACGGCTCGTTGAGATTCTGCGAAAAGTGTGCGCAACTTGAGCTGACAAGTTACTGCACTCAATCGAACGTTGAAATTGTCGTTTGTCCAAATTTTGTCGATTAAGTAACAACAAGCCATAATAAAGCAGCCGTAGCAGCAGCAACAACAATAACACAACAAAAGTCGTCACGCCCAAAAGTATGCTTGGACTTTCGTACTGCACTGTAACAAAAATTGCATATTTTTAGAACGCCTTGCCAGAGCTTCAAGCTAACACCCGCACAGCCTGCTGTCAATATATTTGGTATATATGTTGGTATATACATATGTATGCAGCCTTAAGTATATATGTATGAAACCTGAAATGGTAGTAGGAAATCGTAAATCGTGCAATGTTAGCCAAAAATATATATGTGTGTGTTAAACTCTTTTATGCTTTTTGGCAGTAGGATTTACGAGCCAACAACAACGCGACAAATGAAGTAAAGTGGAAAGTGCCGAGAACACACTGACAATGTGAAGAAAATTGCGCGCTGATTTTTATTGCCTAACTTGTGCCAGAAAATATATTAGTATAAAGATTAAAAAACAAAAAAAAAAACAAAAAAAAAAAAACATTATATTTGACTTAAAATGTGCCTTCACTTGCTTTGCTGATATTAACACAAAACCATAAAAGTATTAACGGATAAAAAATAAGTAAAAATTCGAGGAAGTTTAAGTCTAAACGGAAATTTGCGAAAAAAACCACAAAAAGTGCCTTCAAGAAGTAACAATTCTTAGTGAGAGTGAGTGAGCTAGAAAGCCCAAAAATATTTCTCAAAAAAGGACGAAAATTTCTTAAAAAGAAGTTGGAATTGTTTCTTGAAAAAAGAATTAAAAATAAAATATTTCTCAAAAAAAGGACGAAAATTTCTTAAAAGTTGGAATTGTTTCTTAAAAAGAAGAATTAAAAAGAAAATATTTCTTACAAAACAGACGGAATATTCTCTTGAAAAAAGTACGAAAATATTTGCAAGAGAAAAGTACGAGAATTAATTAAAACCGGAAAAAGACAGCCAGTCCAACCGCTAATTTTAATTGGAATCGTCACTGCTGAAATTCCGCTAGGCCCTCATTTCGACATGTCGCGCGAGGTTAGCTTCAGTCGCCAATCCTTGGAGCTACGCAGTCAGGAATCCTCATTACTACCCGCCATCAGCGCTAATGCCGGCGGTGATGTGAGTGTCAGCAACACAGACACATTGGCCACGGCGGCCAGCACCACCTCGGCCGCCTCTGCTGCGGTGCCAGCCAATAATAATGCCGGTTTGGGCGTTTCACAGCGTCGCCGCCAGCGCAAAGGCATCACACAGCGACAGGATTCATGGTTTCGGCATTCAATGCCACCAGCTTTGACGCGCGATTTCGAGTCCATCGAGAATTTGGCGCAGAACACCACAAACGGTTTGGATGAACAGTTGGCTGCCTCGCTATCCGGACGTTTCGGCGCATCCACGTCAGCATCGTTGGCCGCTTCGGCGGCGCACAGTGGCGGTAGCGGCAGTTTGACAGTGTGCGGCTTTGGCATCGGCGGTCTCGGTGGTTTTGCTGGCAGTGGGCAGAGCGGTAGTGGCGGTGGTGCTGGTGTGGGCGGCAATCGTTTCAGCGGCGGCATCAATCTCAATAGTGCCAATAGTAATTTGGGTTTCATCGATTCGGATGAATCGAACTTGCATACACCGATTACACCGCTCGCCTCGCATTCGGCGTCCATTTATGGCGGTTTGCAGCAGCAGGGCTCGGTGTCGGCCGCCTCAGTAGCGGGTACGCTGTCATCGTCGAATGCAATGGGTAATGGTGGTAGTGGCGGTGGTGTATGCCGTCGGCATAGATCGAAACGACGTAAGGATTCGCGTGCGTCGGTGCTGTCAAAGCAAAGCGGTAACAGCGTGCGAAGTCGCGCCTCAGCGTTGGCCGCACGTGCTGGTCTACACATGACGGCGTCGTTCTTGCGCAAAAAACGAAAGGAATATGAAGGTGAGTGGGTTGTGAAAGTGGTTTGAGTGCCAGTCAAAGAAAGAGGCTATAATATTTTTCGAAATCTATCAGCTCTTTCTTGAACTATCCAAACTCTTTTGCATTAAATAATTCTTGTTATTAAATAAAAATCGATTTTTGTACACTTCAATCCAGAAATCAAATTACAATTTCCAATAAACGGTAAATATTTAGAAAATCCCCTATAACCCACTTTAAGCGCATAAAAAATTTAAAACTAAGCGGAAACTTTTCATTGGCGCCACTTTGGCTACAAAGTAGGAAGAAGAGACAAGAAAAGCAAAACAAGTAAAAAACAAAATAATAAAAAATACAAAAAAGCCAAACAATGGCGTCAAAATCATAAAATCTAGCTGGCCAGACCGAAAGCTTGGCGGAAGCGCTGTTGAATGGGGCGGAAATGCATAATGACAAATAAAAAGAAAAGTTAAAAATTCATATAAACACAAAACTAACAGACTGTAGAATAAACAAACAAACTTGAGGGAAAACGAAAATGGCTGAGAATTGAATGGAAATATAAGCGGTTGCCTGATGAAAGCGACGGACAAAAAATTCGTGAAAGCCATTTTTGTTTAAAGCCAAAAAATGGAAGAAAAAATTGCTGATTTTTGCTCAAGTGGCGAAGATTAAGTTTAAAATAAGAAAACCTGTTAACTTTTACTCACCGAAGTTATAATACCCTTCACAGATGCGGTTTTAATAGCATAAAGGAGTATAAGAGGAGCTTAATCTTGAGTGTGAACGATCAGTTTATATAGCAGCTATATGCTATAGTGGTCCGATCTGAAAAATTTCTTAGGAGATTATAGCTATGCATTGAGTAATGATCTGTGCGAAATTTGGTGAAGATACCTTGTCAAATAAAAAAGTTTTTCGTACAAGGACCTGAGTAATTTCGGTCAGTTTATATGGCAGCTATATGCTGAAGTGTTTCGATCTGAACAATTTCTTCGGATATTGTAGGTATGCACTAAGTAATGATCTGTGAGAAATTTCATGAAAATACCTTTTCAAATAAAAAAGTTTTTCGTACAACGGCCTGAGTACGTTCGGCTAGTTTGTATGGCAGCTACCTCTTCTAGTGGTCCGATCTGTACAATTTCTTCGGAGATTATAGCTATGCATTGAGTAATGATTTGTGCGAAATTTGATGAAGATACCTTGTCAAATAAAAAAGTTTTTCGTACAAGGACCTGAATTCGATCGGTCAGTTTGTATGGCAGCTATCTTTTCTGGAGGTCCAATCCATACAATTTCTTCGGAGCTTATAGCTATGTATTAATTAATTAACTGTGCAAAATTTTATGAAGATACCTTATCAAATAAAAGAGTATTCCGTAAAAACTCACATCAATATGCGCCTAAATATATGCTACAAATGTCAAAAATTAGATTAATGGCATGCTAAAATAAAGTAAAAATGTCTATAATAAAAAATTAAGTTTTCGCCACCAACTCCCTATACATTTATGAATAAGTCTTCCCATAAAACTCCCCAAAACCAAGTCTTCTTTACTTATTTGCGCCAACAACTTTCCCAAAATTTTACCATTAAAGTCAAAGACCCTTATTGTAGTAAGCGAAAGGGTTTTACACATCTTAATGCATCTTCAAACACTTGAGTCAAGTTGACGCATCCTCTATAGCACTGAAGGACTGTTGCTTCACCGCCTTTTTTTTATTTCTTGTCCAACACACTTTTCTAGCATAGTTTTGAGCGCATGTTTCCACTTTGTTTGCGCTTACGAGCAGCTAAAAGTGCCGCATCGTAAAGTGTTACCGCGCTATGAGCAAAACGCGTTGGCTGACAAATGAAGATATTTTTATATGCGCGACCATGCCGGACAGTGGCGCCAGAATGTATGCTGTGCAAAAGCAAAAAAACGCATCAGCTTGTTATGGCATACTTCTTACGTACTTGGGAAAGTGCTGGGAAACAGCGAGGATGTTGAAATGGCTGGTAATGGCAAAATATATGTAAAAAGTAAATTTTGTGGAATTTTTTATATAATAAGTGCAAAAAGTTGCTTTGGTCGCCAAATTAGGACCAGTCATTTTTTCGGTTTTTTTCTCGTTTAAGCGTGAATGGAATTCTAGCCTTAATTTAATAGAAAAAAGTTAAGCTTTCGTAATTGAATGGCTTACGAAGCTTATCAAGTTTTAAAGTGTTAAATTTTACTTAGTCGACTTTTTTACAAAAATTTTCGTAATTGAAAAAATTATTTAAAAAATTAAAGCTTTCGAAATTGAAAAGCTTACGAAGTTCGATAATCGAAGTTTAAAGTTTTTTGATTTTGTTATGAAATTTCAAAGTAATCAATTGTATTTTGTCGTTTTCTTTAGAAACTATTTAGTAAAAGCTTTCGAAATTGAAAAGCTTACGAAGTCTGATAACCGAAAATTAAATTTTTTTGATTATATTTGATTGATTACTATAATTTTCTTTTGTCGACTTCTTTAGAAACTTTTTAGTAAAAATTTTCGAAATTGAAAAGCTCACGAAGTTCGATAATCGAAGTTTAAAGCTTTTTGATTTTGTTATTAACTGTCAAAGTAATCAATTTATTTTAAATTTTTAGTAAAAAGCTTCGAAATTGAAAAGCTTACGAAGTTCGATAATCGAAGTTTCAAGTTTTTTGATTTTGTTATGAAGTTTCAAAGGAATCAATTCCTTTGTCGACTTCCTTAGAAAATTTTTAACAAAAGCTTTTGAAATTGAAAGGCTTACAAGATTTGATAATCGAAGTTTAAAGTTTTTGGAATTTGTTATGGAGTTTCAAAGTAATCAATTTTATTTTGTCGACTTCTTTAGAAACCTTTTAGTAATTCAAATTCTTGTCTTAAATAATATTTGAAAAACTAAAGCTTTCGAAATTGAAAAGCTTACGAAAAACTTAAAAAATTAAAGCTTTCAAAGTTCGATAATCGAAGTTTCAATATGTTAAACAATGTAATCAAATTTATTTTGTCGAATGCCTTTCATTGCTGATTGGAATGCTTTAAAATTTTAAAAACTTAAGTTTTCGAAATTTATTTTTAATTTTTAACTTTTTTTATTGGAAATCACTGAACAAATATACTTTCTGCTTAAAATATTATAATATTTGCCCATAAATCTGCACTCTGTAACAAAAGTTTCAAGCACAAGCTTTTTATGAGCTTTAGAAGCTTCTCTAAATCAGAATAGAAAAATAGAAATTTCTTAAATTAATTTCCGATTTTTTTTTTAATTTTCACACATTCTTCCACACTTTTCCACTCTATTTCCTTGAAAAAATGCACAGCTTACATTGTTTACATAACGCTGAAGTCATGTCCTTTGACATCAATACAAACACCAACGCAACTTGCAGCAGAAAAAAATAACGAGTAACTCATTAAAATGGTGATGACATGCAAATGGCATTTCGCACTGTTGCAACATGTTGCAAATAATGCATTAGCATATAAAAAACTCATTAGAGATTTGCAACAAAATTTAACGCGTCGACGGTAGGGGCCGCGGGAGTAAAGATGAACATATCAGGCATGTCCATGATGACATGGGAGAAATAGGTTAAAATACTCATTCGAATGCACTGCATTATTTGTAATGCGAATGTGTTAAAAGAAATACAGAAATAGACACGCGTTGAAGGAAAGTGCAGAAATGGCGTAGGGTCTTTAGTGTACAAAAACAATATGACATAAGCCGTGGTTGAGCTTATGTATCAACATCATGTGTTGTCGTTTTTTTCCACACACAGTGATTAAAAGTAGGAGAAAAATATAGAAGAAGATCTAATTTCAATTTTTGTACCTATCAGAGCACCTTTATTGAATAAAGTTGCTCTATTTTGAATTTGAAACCAAATTTTTGGAACCAAACCAGCTTTTCAAATATCAGTTATAACAGGTCAAATGATAGGTCCCGCGGCTAACTCATAGATAGTGCTACTAGAATTAAGTCCATATGATGTTTAGTTAGCCCTAACCTTCAGGTATCGACAGTAAGACCGCAAAGTTTGTTAAAAATCGCGTCAAGCGCAGGAATCCTAAAGGTTGACTACTCCTCCTGGAATTGGCAACTGAGCTCGATCTGGTATCACAAAGGACCAAACTGGTCTATGCATGGCTTATTGGCTTAGCAGATTAACATAATCTAATCTAACTTTCAACAGGCGCGTGTATAAAAATGGCAGCTGCCGGATCATTAGTTTGTGATAAATATAATTTTGAGTGAATCCACTTTTTTATAGTGCAAAAAAATGAATAACAAAAAAATTTCACGTGTTGGACGTGATGAAATGAGTACCGAAGACGGTGACGCAGTGGCCGCCCAAAAGAGATTGTCATCGACGAAAACTTCAAAAAAGTCCAAAAATATATTGGGATGACCGTCAAGTGAAGTTGTTCGTGTTAGCTGAAACTCTAAAGATATCTAAGAAACGTATTGGATATATTTTAAATGAATATTTGAGTATTAGAAAGCTATGTGCAAAGTAGGTAGCGGGCGAGCTCACGTTTGACCAATATCAACAAAAGACTGGACGATTCGGAGCAGTGTTGGGAGATGTTCAAGCATAATATATCCGAGTGCTTGCGACAATGGATGAAACACGGCTCCACTTCACTTCGAAATTCAATTGACAGTCATACCAGTGAACCTCATACGATGGACTTACTCCAAAGAGTGGAAAAATGAAATAGGCGGCTGGCAATGTTTTGACGTCTATATTTTGACATTCGCATGGAATAATTTTTATTGAATGCCTTTTAAAAGGAAGGACCATCAACAGCGACTATCATATAATGTTATTGAATAGTCTGACGTGCGAAATCGCCGAACAACGGCTGTCTTTGAAGAAAAAAAAAGTGATGTTTCACCAAGAAAATGCACCGTGTCACAAGTCAGTGAAAACTATGACAAAAATCCATAAATTGGGCTTCGCATAGCTTCCGCTTCCACCATATTCTCTAGATCTGGCTTTCATTGACAGTTTTTCGTTCTCAGATCTCAAAAGAACGCTCGCTGAGAAGAAATTTTCTTCGAAGCAAGAAGTAATCGCCGAAACTGAGGCCTTTTTTGAAACAAAAGACAAATCGTACTACAAAAATTCTATCGAAAAGTTGGAGTGTCGCTATAATCAATGTATCACGGTTGAAGGGAAGTATGTTGAATAGGAAAAACACAATTTTGTAAAAAAAAAAAATACATTTTACTATGGTAAGCTGAGGACTTTTCAATTGACCTGCTAGTATATCAGTTTTGGAGATATCGATTTGAAATTTTGTATCCGTTCTTTGCTCACCAAGGAGCTGCTTATTTGTTGGAACGGCTGATATCGGAGCACAATAACATATAGCTGCCATACAAACTGAACGATCGGATTCAAGTGCTTGTATGGAAAATTTCTTCATTGGATGATATATCTCTATGAAATTTACGATTAATGTCAAGAGCATGTGTGTAATTTCACAAGAAATTGTTCCGATTTATTTATAGCGTATAGCTGCCATACAAACTGGACGATCAAAGTTCTTGTAAGGAAGCATTTGCAATTGTGAGGGGTGTTACAGATGCGGTTCAGACGAAGTTTACATTCATTCTTGTAATACCAGAATTTATATTAGAAAAAGCATAAGCCGTAGTCTAAAATTATTTTGTGGCGTAATAAAACTGACAGTTAGTACAACAACAATAAGCAAGGCTAAAATTGTCTCATAAAAAGCTATTTGACTTTTAAAGTGTAATAAAAACCACATCTAAAACCGCATATCCTTTTGCTAACTCATTAAAAACTTGAAAGGACACACACACAGATATAAGTTGGAAATTTTAATATATGACAATTGTGGCTGCAGCGTACATTTTAAGCAATAAGCGTAATTTGTCATGCGTCTGCCGCCGCAGCTACCGCCGCAAAGGCTTCATGCTCGCTGATTTCTGTCTCATTTAAGCCTTGACATGTTGACAATTTACAGTTGGGTGACAAGCTCATACATACATTGCTTACATACATACGGAAATATATATATATATATATATATATATACTTATATATATTTACATATACTTGTATATATAGGAATGTGTATAAATGCTGCATGTGTCATTGTTTGCTATGTAATGAGCGGCTCCTCGTGCGCTGGCTGCAATGTGACCCCAGTTTTTAATAGTTTCCGTTTTTTCTGGTAATGACAGCCAGCAAAGGGAGCGCGTCCTTGCCCGAGGGTGCTGGGCTTCGCATCTTTGTTGTATTAGTGTGTCGATATTGAGTTATGTGTGACAGTTGAGATGTCAGCGTTGCAATAAAAGCTCTAGAAAAAATTCATAAAAATAATGGTACCGTTAGAAAGTGCTTCGCACATAATTACGGGCTTTAGCATGACCTCGTTATGCTCCAGTCCAAAAAAAATTTTCCACTTAAAATTTTTCGCTCAGTGCAGCTCGCTTGCCAAATACTACTCGCTCGCCACATAGTGTTCGCTCGCATACGCACACGTGCGTGGTAAAATTGAAATTCCATGCGAAGCATTGATCCTTTTAAACTTTCATCAGCCCTCCCAAAGGCATTTTTTCAACTTGCTTGTTGTTGTTGGCTCATATTGTTATGCTGCTCAACTTTCTTGCGGTGATAAAAGTTCCTGCTGTTGCTGTTGTTTTCCCATGCTGCAACGTCCGTTATTGCCATTGTTGTGCCGTGTTGTTATTGTTGTTGTTGTTGTAATATTTATCGACATTTTTGCTCACGCATAAATACACGTGCAGCAGCAGCAGCAGCAATTGTTGTGTCTTTTGTTGTCCTTAATCGCATTTGTAAGCAGCACTTTGTGGCGGCGCCGCAGCTGCTTGGAATGCCGCTGGTTAACCCTGAATTGTTGCATACTTTGAGGCGTGTATGCGTGAAATTCGATAAAGTTAAGACATATTTTGTTATACGCAATTAAATTCAGTGTATGTTCGTACACTTATAGAATCAGAATTGAGTACAGAGCATGAGAGTTGAAAGGAGCACACCTGTGGCTTGACACTTTTGAAAAGGGGGCATGGCTTCGCTCTCTCAAATCTTCTATGTATGTAGAACATAAACTACTAAAAACTATCAAACATACTTGATGGCAAGAATCTTACTAACATTTTTTGAACCGTGCAAAGTGGTTGGAATCGCATAATAACTTACTTACCAAGGTTAGGTCCAAAAAACTAAAACGTATCTATCTGAAGACTAATGGCAGATCATGTTATTTTAGCATAAAATAATAAATATAATATAATATAATATAATTAATAACATAGGTTATAATCGGTATAAAAATTGAACAACGATACTATCCACTTTTGGTAGAATTCTAAAACCTCAGTAACCTCAATAACTCTTCGACCGATTTCAACAAAATTTGGTGAATAACATCATCTTGCCATTCAAATCTTATAACTTGATAATGGGCGAAATTGGTCCTTAAATATTATTAATATATTAGCTAGTCGAAAAAGTCTTTTCGTATTTTGCCAATAGATGTCTTTGCAGTCGTATATCTTCAGTGCTACCAATCACATTGTGTCATACCACATAGTGTTCGAAAGACGAGATTCTAAGCTTCATTTAACCAAAAAAAAATTAAATTCGGTGAAGTTGAAAAAAAGTGGCTGTTCAAAAATGAATGAAAATAATGAGGAAATTCGCTATGTTTTGAATTTTTGTATAAAAAAAGAAGAATGCCACACAAGTCACCAATGAAAGTTGTGAAGTTTACGGAGACGATGCTGTAACAGTTCGTGTAGCACAACAACGGTTCACTTACTTTCGTTCTGGAAATTTCGATGTGAATGATGCACCTCGCTCTGGTCAGCCTATCATTGAAAAAGTCGATGAAATTATGGAAAAAAATTGAACAGGACCGTCACATAAGCAGCGGTGACATCGCTAAGGTACTCAACATTCATCATCTAAATCTGTTTGATTTATTCATTTTAATTTAAAAAAAAGGCTGGCTACAAAGAGAAGCTCAAAGTTTGGGTACTAGATGAATTCTCTATGAAAAATTTAATAGACCAAATTAAAATCTGCAATTCTTTGCTGAAAAGAAATGAAACCGTACGATTTCTGAAGCGAATGGTAACAGGAGACGAAAAGTGGATCAAATACGACAATAATAAGCCAAGCGGGATGAAGCTCAACAAATGGTCGCAAAGCCAGGGTTGACACCTCGAAAGGTAATGCTGAGTGCTTGGTGGGATTGGAAAGGATTCGTCCACTATAACCTACTCCAGCCTGGTCGAACGATTGATTCTACATTTTACTGTCAACAACTGATGAGATTGAGGCAATCGAAATTGAAGCAATCGATAAAAACGGCCAGAACTGTTCAACAGAAAGGGCTTCGTCTTTCATCAAGACCAAGCTAGACAACACACATTCTTGATGACTCGGCAAAAACAGGAAGAGCTTGGCTGGGAAGTTTGCAAAAAAAACCATATAGCTCTGACTTTGCAGCATCTCATTACCGTTTGTTTCTGTCAATGCAGAACTCCCTTAACAGAGTAAAGTTGGCTTCAAGCGAACCTGTGAAAAGTTCGACACTGATGTCTCTAGCGGAAAAATGGCAAAAAGTGCTCGACCAAAATGGTACATATTTGAAATTTGATTAGAAATACGAAAAGACTTTTTCGACTACCCAATATTAATACCCAGAAAGAAACGTTGGAGTCCCTAAATGATCAGTGTGCCGAGCTGAGTCATGTCTGTCTCTGTCTGTCCGTCAGGTTGAGATATATTGATCTGAAATTGTGCACACCTCCATTTCTCCTTCAAGACGCTGCACATTTAGCGAAACCGCGGATATCGGACCACTTTAGCATATAGCTGCCGTAAAAAATGAACGATCGGACGCAATGTTTGTATGAAAAACTTTTTCATTTGACGAGATATCCTCACGAAATTCGGCATAGAGTGTTATCCGAGATATCGCTTTAATCTTTGAAGAACTTGTTTAGATTGGATTATTATAGGCGAAAGTTGTCGTACAAACTGAGCGATCAAAATTAAGTCTTTGTATGAAAAACTTTTTCATTTGAAGAAATATCTTCACAAAAGTTGGTAAGGGTTATTGCTTAGGTCAATAATAAAATCTCCCGAGAAATTGTTCAGATCGGTGTACTATAGCATATAGCTGCCATACAAAACTGAACGATCAAAATCAAGTGCTTGTATCGAAAATATTTTTATTTGACAAGACATCTCACGAAATTTTGCAAATATTATTTTCCGGCCGAAAACGAGTTCCTATTGTGAGTTTTTCTGGGTAAAAAATTTAAACTTTGTTATAAGAAAATAATTACTTTTAAATTTAATTTTATATTAAAAATTCTGCTTTAACTTCCAAGTGCGCAATTAAGCAGCCTTCCATGAAATTTTCTCAGCAATCATTTTACCTGTATCCAATACGCGTACATACTAATTAAAATCAACCTTGCGGCGCAGCGCAGTCATCAAAGTGTCATTAAGTCGCAGCTACTCCCAGCGGTAAGGAAAATAGATCACAGCGCTATTGAGCCAAACTGATTAAATTCAAAGCAAATTGCTAACGACTGGTGCTTAAGGGATTTAAGGCAGCATAAAGTATAGCTATGAACGCGGTACGAGTGCTATGGGCACAGTATGAGCGTTACTGCTAATTTATTTAGAAAAAAGTTAAATTTAATTAAAAAACATTGAAATATGACGCAAGCAAATATGCAGCTCATTACTATAAGTCACTTCAAATAAAATTAGCAAACAGTTGCTATGCTATTTCACTACTTTTATGCTAATTGAGGCATACCTTAAGGCGTGGGCGCCAGTAAGCGCCACACAACGCGTTTTCTAACCTGCGCTGGTTTGTGCAATCACTACCACCAATTACAGCCAATTTTACGGCATAATCGTTGGCATCCTGCCATCCTGCCGTGCGTGGCGATTTGCTTGCCACAAATACGAATGAATATTATTGCCCACGCCATTGCCATTGTGGCTGCTTTTCCTTTCTATCGTTTTTGGTATTGTTTTTGCAATTGTTTCGCTATCATTTTGTTATGTCTGACTGACTGCAAACAAATTAATTCAATTTCGTATTGCGCCGCTACGCACGCAACGCACGGCAGCCGGCTAGCTGGGGGTTGCCTGCTGAAAGTTTGCCTTGCGCTGTCCGGAAATCAGTCATTCTGTCAGTCAGATAAGCGAAGCGCCAAATCAATGCTTTCAATCACGACAATTCGACGTTATCAGCATACGAAATGCCAAATCGCTGGATTTCAATTAATCAATACGGAATGGTTAGTGTATATATTTGCAGTAAATATTATCTCTCTTTGCCTGCGTGCGTGTGTATGATTGGCTTATTGTGAGTAAACATTGCACACTTTCATTTCGACTTTGATTGAGTGAAATTTAATTGTAAAATAATAAAATAGATTTAATTATTGTTGCTAATTGCTTGCGCGCTGAGGTAGTTTTTGGGTTGGTGGGGGCGTATACGTAACGCATGCTTCAACTACTTGAACTTCATACTTCAATGCCTATTGCCAGCAGATATTTATGCTAATTTCATTAAAGTGTCTTCCTTGTATGTCGCAATGGAAATTGTGACTGCAGCTTACATAATGGCAAATAATTTTTGTTTATTCCGCACCAAATTCTTGCATTTCATCTAACGAATTTTAGCATTTTTGCCAACCTTTGGCCTTAAGCCTTTTGGAAGCAGTGTAGCGCACGTGCTTGGCCTACAAAATGTTATGTATTTTGTGGCCAATTTGCATTTGTAATTTAATTTTGCTAATTTGATGGGCAAATTGTCAACCAGCGATGCTTTGAGGAGGGAAAAAGCAATAGAAATTCAATTTGCCAATGAAAACTTAGTTTACATGTATTTTTGGTTTGGCTCTGCTCGTTGAATATATTTTGATGCTCATGTTGCAGTTATGTGTGAGAAATATGAATCTCGTGTGTGGAAATAAACTTAAGAAAGAGTCTTGCGATAAGTACTGTGCCTCACCGCCAGAGGCCGGCATTAGCTATAATTCTCACGACAATCTCTACAGGACCAGGAGTCTACATAACCTGAACGGACACGATTTTTTATCCGGTCAAGGGCTGTCAACTCGGCAGAATTCTCTGGCTACAACAACAAAAACAAAATAATTGTCATTAGCGCATTGTTTTAGACGGCTATTGTCGAAAGTTCAGAGGAATCTGACCAAAATATTTGTTTGACCACCTATGGAATCGGTTGTATCGCGGATTTAAAAAATGGAACACAATATTCTCTGCTTTTTGGATTGTTTTGAAAGATAAATCGCGCAGTGAAATCAAGGAACGCTTGGATGTTGTCTTAGTCGCTGCCTGTCGTCGCTGTGGTCTAACGACTTTCATCCCTTTTTGGTGAGCTACAACTGGAATCCAACAAAAAAGGTTATGAAGGTGAGGAATGTGACAATGGCTTGGACGGCAAGAATCTGAAAAGACTACGTATCCTGCCGTTCCTGCGAATTATGTACCGAAAAAGGCATGTCAAATCGACAGCTGTCCTCAAAGATACTCGTATTTGCAGAACGTCCATAACCTTCTTGGAAGATTGCCTGGTAGCTTGGACAATAGGAATCTGAAAGACTACATATCTTGCCGTTAGCTGAACAAATGCGGATTTTGTACCGTCAAAAGCAAGTCAATTCGGCAGCAGTTCTCAAAGATATTGGCGGAACGTAATCTCTTTGGAAGACTGCCTGTTGGCTTGGACAGTAGGTATCTGAGAAGACAACGTATCCGGCTGGTTCTGCGACCGCCCGGTCTTTATCAGTTCAACGGATGCGGAGTTTGTACCGACAAAGGCAAGTCAACTCGGCAGCGGCCCTTAAGGATATTTGCGGAAGGCCGTTTACCGTTACAACATTTACTACCAGGCACCCTGCTTGACATGTTGGACAACAAACGCAACCGCAAGACCAATTTATAGCAGTGTTCGATGACCTTTAAGAAGCCTCTGTCTCCTTTCATTACCCGCGACGAAACATGGATCCATTGATACAAATCGGAGATCAAGTACCATTCGAAACTATAGACTTCGCCCAAGGAATCGGATCTGGTGTCCTTTAAATGCAACGCGAAGGAGTTTCGATGTTCTTACGAGTTCTTTGATAAAGCATGACCAAGAACAATCGAAACTGAGGACTTCGCCCGAAAAACTGTTTCAGGGATTCATAAGGTGTGGTCTACATCGAATCCTGGCCTATTTTGCAGGGGTCAAGTGTGTACTAAAAGCAGACTATATAAGGAAATCTATCCGAGAATAGTTGTGTGATAGTCTTAAGAGATTCTTGATGAAGCGGGGGCCAAAGAACAATCGAAACAGAGGACTTCACCCGACAAACCTACTCCAAAGAAGTTGAAGACTACACTATCGGTCGGAAAGGTGATGTAACCGGGGTCAATGTATCATTCTAAAAGCAGACTATATTATAAAATCTATCCGAGTATATTTATCATGACTGAATTCTGTACTTGAGGCAATAACATTCTTGTAGTTAAGCGCAGTATGTCCGAATCAATAGAGGCCTTGGTTAATGCTTTACATAATATGATAACATTCTAAAGATTCAGTGAAGCTTCACAACGTCACACCTCCATCTATGCACGTGGCACATAATTTAATTTTCATTCATGCCAAAGTAAATGCTCTCAAAGTTATGCCAATGAAAATAAATAAGCTCTATCTTGTTAACTCCACAAACTAAACTGATTATCTGGCGGCAAGAAAGAAGAAATATGCCGCAGAAATTGAAAGAGAATGCAATAAAAGATGCCTCGCATCGCAATTTCCGCCACAATCTAATTGGCTAACAGACTGACAAACACACATATAACACATATGAACAACGGCGCAAAGGTACTAGCAGCTGCCAGCGTTGGAACTTTATTACCTTGAGAGGAGGCGTGCTGGTCGACGCTGTCTTGTGGTTGCGTCATAGCGCTGGCGGCGTTGCAACATAACTTTGTGTTTATGTATTTGTACGTATGGTCAATAAATTAGTTTTCACTACTTTTCACCTGCTGTCATATGGCTCTACTTTAGACTGCTAATGATGCTGATGTCAGACGTTGATGGCTCGTTGTGTGGATGATGTTTGGTTGAAAGGGCGTGACAATTTTCGGCATGTTGCTAGCGGTGTAATAACGTAATGTAGTGGTGGTAGAGAGTATGAATAAGGAGCACGTTTTAAAGCAGCTAAGTGAAGTCATCATTTGAGCACGTAATGGGTGTTTCGAATGTTGACAAACATGTTTATTTCCCTTTCTGGGTAAATAGTGAGTAATACTAGCTGCAAGGCTTGAAAGAAGTTAAAGTAAGTGTGAAGAAGGTTAACAAGTGGGGAAACTATTTTCTTTGAAATTTTCAAGTAAAAAAATATAAATGATAAGGCGACACTATAATTTGGGTATAGAAGCCTAAAGTAAGCCTTCAAAAAATATTTAAAACTTTTTTGGATGGTTGCCACTTAATTAAAATTTCTATTACAAACGTTTTGATAAGTTAAATAAATTTCTATTAGTAAAAATAAATTGAAGAATATTAAAAAGTTTTATAAGGCAACTACAAAAAAAGGTTGCCACTTATTAATTTTTTATGAATTAAATGTTGCCATAGGAGCATAAAATTTTACAAAGAAAAATATACTAATTCATACATAAGTATGAAACTATAGATGGAAAAGCCTTCCGTTGAAAAATTTTTGAGGAGAGTTGCCACCTATTTATAATTTTCAATTCACTAGTTCTGTTAAACGACTAAAAAAATATAAAAAATGTTTCAAAATCAACTATTATAAAAGACGTTGCCATACTTTAATTTTTTATATAGTTTTTTTTCAATTTAATAAAATAAAATGTACAGATTTAAGGTTAAAAACAAAGAAGGTTAAAAAGGCCTGCAGTTGAAAAATTGTTGAGGAGTGTTGCCACCTATTTAGCTTCAGCTGAAAAAATTTGAGCAGGGTTGCCACCTATTCAAAATTTTAAATCTATTAGTTTTGTTCAAAAGCTAAAACAATATTAAAAATGTTTTCAATCGAACTATTAAAAGAGAGGTTGCCACACTATAATTTTTTATTTTAATAAACATGTACAGGTTTAGGAAATAGTAAATATTTGATAAGACGAAACACCATAATATGGCTATAACGAAATAAAAGTTAAATAACACATGCAGTTGATAACTTTTGAGGAGTGTTGCCATCTATTTAAAATTTCCATTTCAATAACTTCGTTAAAATAAAATAATTCTACAATCGAAATAAAATTACACAATATTCAAAAAATTTCCAATCCAGCTATTAAAAAAAAGGTTGCCACCAAGTTAATTTTTTTCTTGTCAATTAAAAAAAATAGAATAAAATGTACAGATTTAGGAAGTATGAATTACATAAATATTTGTTAAAATGGAACACCATGATATGGGTATAAAATAATAAATTTGAGGAGTGTTGCCACCTATTTAAACATTTTAGTTAAGCAGTCTCTTTAAAATAAAATAATTTCTAAAAACAATATTAAAAAAGTTTCCATCCAGCTTTTTAAAAAATAAAGGTTGCCACCAAATTATTTTTTGTTTTTTTTTTAATTTTATAAAAAAAATTGAATAAAATTATGCAAATTTAGGAAATTATAAATATTTGATAATAAAACACTATAACATGGTTATCAGTAACCTTGATAAAATATTTTGAGAAGGGTTGCCATTTGCTTAAAACTTTCAATAGTAATATAGATACAACTAATATAAAAAAAGTTTTTTAATGTAACTGTTAAAAAAAACTATAAAAAAGTTGATTAAAAAAATTATAAAAAAATTTATAAATTTCATTGTAGTAAAAAAAAAATTAATTAATACTCACTAAAATGTATTGTGATCATTTAAGTAAATCGTATGTCTGCTTCAATAAAATGTGACAAGTGAAATCAATAAGTTCAAATTATATCCGTCATAGTTCAAATACATGCCACCAAGTTAATACGCCGTTATTGATTTTTAATAAGAAAAAAATAGCAATGGAAATTGTGTCAACATCACAATTGCAATATGCTCGCTTTCTCATCATTATTATTGAATTCATTACGACTTCGTTTACATGCATTATTCTTGTGGGCATTAGCACACTGTCAGTACTTGCACTTGCCCATATATCAAACTAACAAGGAAGCAGTCATTATTGCTTACCTTTAACTCCTTCCAACGTTTGCCTGCAAGCGCAGTCTTTTAGCGATACCGCAAAAGAATTAGAATGAGAACCCTTTCCTAGGTGTCCAACATTTGCTTTGGCAGGCTACATATTGCCATAATATAAAGAGCCAACCACAGTTACAGGCTGCATTGTAATGACGCTGCTACAAAATCATGAAATGCAATGAAAATAACAATAACAGTCATGTTTATTACATACATACACGCACGGATGCATTTGTACTGATTTTTATTTTCATGCCACCGTTGCTTGCTGAAATAGTGCCTGCGTGGGGTGTTCATATAATATAATTTTAGGTAGGCAATATCGTTATAGTACAAGATACCACAGTTGGTTGCAAAAGTTGTTATATGAAATTGATATTTTTTGGTTTTTTTATTTTATATTTCCAGAAAAAAAAAAATAAAATAAAAAAGAAAAATTTAAAAAACAAATTGTCAAAAATAATTAAAAAAATATAAAAAATTGAAGGAAAAATTTTAAAATTACAAAAATTTTTAATTAAAAATAAAAAAGTAATTTAAACAAATTTCAGAAAATATCAGAAATTCAAAATGTAAAAATGTTAACTATTTTCCTAATTATTAAATAAATTACTTAAATTATTCGATATAAACTCGTTGAATAATAGCCGTCAAAATATTTCGAAAAAATATAATAAATAAAAAAATAAATATAAAATAACAGAAATAAATATATTAAAAGTAAAAAAAAAAATTAAAAAATAGAAAAAGTGGGGAAAAATAAAAATAAATTAAAAGATAAAAATAAAAATACAATGAAAAAAATAAATACATTAAAAAAAATTAAAAATAAAAACATTAAAAATAAATTGAAAAAAAAATTTAAGAAAAGAAAAATTAAAATGAAAAAGAATGAAAACAAAATGTAAGTTTGGAAAAAATATAAAAGTTAAAAATAAGAAGAGAAGAGAAAATAACAAAAATAAATATATCAAAAGTAAAAAAAAAACAATAAAAAATAAATAGGAAATAAAAAATTAAAAAATAGAAACAGTGGGAAAAATTTAAAAAAAAAAATATTAAAAAATAAAAATACAATGGAATAAATAAATACATTTAAAAAAAACTACAAATAAAAACATTAAAAATAAATTTGAAAAAAATTAATAAAAAAAAACAGAAAAAACGACAAAAAAAATGAAAAAAAAAAAATAAAAAATAAGTTTGGAAAAAATAAAAACTAGAAGAGTTAAAAATATGAAGAGAAATATTTAAAAAGGAATATTAAGGAAAATTGTAAACGAACTTTTAAACAAATTTCAAAAAATTACAAAAATTTAGAATTTCCTTTTTCCTTATTTAATTATTTTAATTACTCGAAATAGATGTCCAATTAATAAATAAAAAATAAACGTAAAAGCATGAAAAAAATAAAAATAAGAAAATAAAAATTTAAATATAAAAAAACTAAAACAATATTAAAAAATTATTAAATTTTTTTTATACAAATAATTCAAAAAATTATCAAAAATATTATATAAACATATTAACATTCTCTCTAGTTTATTTATTGTTTTAATTATACAAAAGAAATAACAATTCACGAGTAATGCAAATATTATTTGTAATAAGAGCATCTAGGAAGGAGTGTGTCTTTGCTATCAAAAGTATCAAAGTTCCAATTCACAAACATGTTTTATTATGAGTTTAGGTATATAAAATATGACTATAGAAAAGACTCGGGTCCATCAATAATAAGATTGTCATATGTGACTGTTTCGTAACTCTAAATTAAGGAATTATTTTCTTAACTGGTATCGTAGGAGAAAATCAAACGGGATATAAACGCAAAATTGCACTTGGAATATGATACTTTGTAAGATGTAGTAAAATATATAGAAACATAATATTTTGTAAGATATAGTCACTCAATTATATTTTTATGCTTATGAAATCTGTTCCAAATGCTATCCATTGCTTTCCAGGAAATTTTAGCTTCTATTGTACACTTTCGTCATTAGCTGTATTATGTATGTACACGGTTGATTCATTCGATTAAATTGCAAAACAAGTTAATTGGGACTCACAAACTCACGTTAATAATGAAGTATAACCTTCTTTAAAAAAATACTTCTCTTCAAGGATAATGAAAATTGTGCGATAAAATCGTAATTTAGTACGAGGTCGCACAATAATTGAAGATGTGTAAAAAACTATAAACTTTGAACAATCGAAGGCGATAACTTGATTAAAGCGATCTTCCAGCTTATCGATACGGATTTGGGTTTTCTTGCAAAATAGACCTCAGTCTCGGATTTTAACGCTTTTTTGTCGGCAATTCCTTTCCAAATTCTTTGTCAATAGACTCGGAGAAGCCAGACACATTAAGAGTCACAGAGTGGGATATTCCGAATTTCTCTCGCATTTCGATTGCATCCCTGATAATTTGGACCACTGCGGTGCGGAGCCTATTCCTAGCGGCATCTTCTCCGCGCCCATACCTCCGAGCGATAAGTGAGTGGGGCGGGGTCGTTCGAGAAGGCGTTTAATGAGCTTTTTCAGAGCTTGATGTTACGAAGCTCAAGTGGAAGGGGAGCTCTCAATCAACTTTTGGTTCAGACTGCCACACCACTGTACCGTCTTTCAAGCAAAAGTGGCAGATATTACGATATCAACAGATGTACTTCAACGAAGTTCGGCGTCTTTTAAGGAGGTATGCATCCGATAGCAGAGCTGATATTCTATACATGGCTTGAGCTGGGTGACAGTGAGCTCAAATCTCATCTCAGCTGCCAAAGTCTGCGTGACCTCACTAGCAGCGGCATCAATTTACTTCCATGTTGAACTTTTCTGGGTGCCTGGCCATAGTGGATTCGTCGGAAACTGTAATCATCGGCTTTTCAGATCGTTAGAAAAAGCCTCCTTACCCACATCCTATTAGGATGGGTGTTCCCTGTCTTCGTGAACTCGGATGTTAGATCTATGGGTCTCGCACGAGCTCAGTAAGCGTTGGTCAGTAACCTTCACTTGTGGTGTTGCGAAGGCCTTCTGGCCTAGCTCTTAGCAAGACTCACAAGGACGCAATGATAGGTGTCTTAATAGGAGGATACTGTCACATTGGCATTCACACGCTGAGGCTAAAGACATAAGTTGTCAAAGTAATAGGGAAGAATATGAAGTGGACACATACACTCGAAACAGTTTTCTTCGCTGTCCAGCTTTCACCAGACTAAGGCAGTGGCATCTTGGTTGCCATACTTTCAACGAATACTGCAATTTTGTTGGAGTAGATATCAGCCGGTTATAGAACTTTGTGGTATGAAATTTTGGTCCATGCTTCGGAGTTCTGGGTATCACAATAGACATGCGTCTCTAGCAGTCCAAGTGGAATTATTTGTGGTCTCACGATTACCATTTCACTTATCCTAAACTTCTTTTGTCAATGTCAAAGATGAGCTCAGAAGATACTAATTGATCACTGGCTGCACTGACGGTTCTATCACTGAAGTCTATCACTTTTTTTCTGTCCCTTAAGTAATCCGTGTCAATTGGATCAAATTGTAAGCCCACCGAACTATCATGTCCAGCCCCAGTGCTACATTGCACCATCATGTAAAATATTTGACATCTGTTGACACAACGAAATGGCCGGTTCTACGACCATTACACAACACTCTAACAACAACAAAACCATATTGACAACAAAAAAACCATATTGACAACAACAACATATTCTCACATGTTGGACCATGCAAACGAAATTGTCAAAGCAAACAGACGTGACCACCACAAAACAACCAACCGCAACACAGATCCACATATGTAGGACCACACTACACAGCCTCCAAAACTGTGAAATTGCTCAAACACAAACAACTGACACATTGCTTAATTAGTAGTAGACATTCGTTGAGCCGATCGACATTACTTAGATGACCGCTACACCGTAGTGAGCTGCAACAACTATTACAGTTGTATACATATATACATCTGTGTGTGTGTGTTGGCGGCAAATTGTGTGTGCCAGGGGGCATGTCCTTACCGTGTGCTTACAATATTGTCTACTGGTGTAAATGCACTGCTGTGTACCCACATTTCATCAGTTGTTGGTGGCTTTGACGTGTTACAAATGTGAATTTACGAGCAAATGCCTGTGTGTTAACGGCGCTTTGCCGCCGCCTTTATTAAAGTCCTTGTGGCAAATAGACTATCGATTTGCTGTTTTTCATGCGTTTAATGAATTTTTAATGAAAAAGTGCAGTCGCTGTGCATTTAATGCTTTCATACCAATAGAAATGAGCTTGTGTGAGTGAGTGTGTGTTGCAGCTTGTGTTGCTATTTTGTTACGTCTGAGTGCATTTCGTTGTAATGTCACGCCAGTGTACATTTTGTACGAATTTTAGCGCCTTCCACATCTACTTTTATTCCTGTTGAGTTGCCGGTGTTGTGTTTTGCTTATTTATAGTTGAAGCATTCAAAATTTATGACAACCTTATGTCACAGTGTTTACTGTTTTTTTCACGTTACATACAGTGGTTATGATGCATCTGTTGAGAGTGACATGATGAGCCGCATAAATTTTTATTTTTTTTTCAATTGACATACATATCCACTTACTAGTCAGTAAAAATGCGTTTTTTGATGATTTTTTTGAAGAGTCATTTTATATAATAAATAAATAAAAATAATCAACATTTACCGAATTTAGTGTACTTTAATTATCGATGATGAATTTTTAAGAATTTTCGATTCCTTTGAATCCGTAGCCGATCTCCAGAGGAAACTTTGAAAAAGTGGTCTGCCAGTGAGGATATTTTTCTGTTTAAAATTTTCTCAAATCCTCAAATCGCCAAGCACGATTTCAACATCGTGGCGGGGCAGCTCTCATTGGCGCACTCTAAGCGCTCATAGAAGATATCTTTGGTCACAAGATCTCTTCCTTTGGGTCTCTTCCTTTGGGGCGTGGATGCGAACCAGCGATATGCTGAAGAACTTCGCTTTGATGCGGATTGTAGCTAGATGTTCATTCAGTGGGGTAAATCCTATTACTTGGTGACACAGTCTCTGTCTCATCACGAATCCCACACATCATTTGCGCTCATTTATATGGCCACTGAAGTAAATGCCAAAAGGACCTACTCGTCTCAGTCCTCGTCCCGTCCCTTGCACTTCTTGGACGGCGGTGACGTCAGTCTTTGCTTATACGAAGACATCAAGCACAAGCTAATCAGCGGCACCTTCCCAATTAAGGAACCGAACATTCCAGGTGCATTCCCTTAAATCGTAATCCTTAATAAGTTTGCAGTGGTCGTCATCAAAAGGAGGGTTTCTCATCTAAGGCTGTTGTTTCCTTTTCACTGAGGGTGTTTTTTTACGTGGCGGGTCGAAATACTGTGCACAATCCTGGGAAGCGATGGTTCGCTTTCACCATTTAGCTCGCCTTCAAACGGATCTTTGGCTACCCAGAGGATACTTGGTCTACGACCGGTAGTCGTGAGCTGCTTGAGCCATTTGTATGTAAAAGAATCATTTCTGGTCATTCCCAAGTGAATGGGGCTCAAAGAACATTCCTCGCTTGCGTGAACTTCTAAGTTAAGTTATATTATTAACCGACATATTCGCTTTACAACCATTCATTGTATGGCGTTTAGCAGTTTTTTTAGACCAAAGTCACCAATGGTTATTTATCTTCATGACCTCCTCACAATTACTCGTCGGAAAATATATTCATTACATTGAATATACATGTAAGTGCTAAGGGGAGATAGAAACTGATTTCACAACCATTTACATAATAGTCGGTTCCACATAACCCGAAGTGTGCCGCAGTTTCTTCATGGATCCCTAAACTGGTGGACTGCTGCCAGAAAATATTTTACAGGCAATCGTTGGAGCTAATACAAAAGCTCTAAGAACCACTCCAATGGCTGCACTTGAAAGGTAACTCGACCTGCTACAAAGCTCGATAAAGAAATCTGCTGCAAGGTTGGTGGTGGCGCTGGATGAATTTCACGCAATAACCTTCGGACATAGGCACTATGTCAATAACATTCGGATATGTAGTGTGTCGGCGGATAAAATAGACCACAAGCGTTTTCTGGAAGAGAGAGTTTCAATTCACTTTAAAAAGGGTGAATGGCGCAGGGACATGAATTCCATCACCGGAGGTCTTAATATAAAAACGGACGTTTAAAAATCGCTGATGAAGTGGGCGTCGGGATCTATTGCGCAGAGCTAGATCTCAGACGACCCTTCAAGCTGCCGGAATACCGAAGTATCTTGCAGGCAGAGGTCTTTTGCGGTTAGGAAAGCTGCTGAGATAGCTAACAACGCAGGAAACGACATAAGTATATGAATATATATGTCGATAGCTAAGCGATTATCAAGGCTATAATCTCACAGCGCATTATATCAGAGAATGTCCTTAGAAGCAGGAAGGCAGCAGATATAATGGTTGCTGGAAAGCCGCTGAATTTATACTGGGTTCCGGGTGTTTCGCGAAATGAAATAGTGGATGATATTGCCATAGTAGCCATCAGCTCGATCTGATTTCGTTCAATACCAGTTCAAGAAAGACACAAACCGCTAAAAAAGATACACAACGAAATTTCCGAAAGCGCTGGCAGTCGGATCAGGGAGAGATGGAAGGCTTTACGGTCATGCAGGAATGCCAAGATCATGTGCAAGGGAGCCGAAAGAAAATCTGCAAGATTTCTACTCACACGTTTTAGAAAAGACTACAGAACACTTTTTTATCGCATGCGATATTTGTACATCCTTTATAAACATTTAAAATCTCATGCATGATACAGCTCACCGTCATTTGCAAAAGCAAACTATTAACAGAGAATGTCCATTCAGAAGAGAGAAAAGTTGTAAAAGCATAATTTAGCATTTAGTTCTACAAGTTAGAGTGCTCACTCAGTCACTTAGCAAGTAGTACCTCACTCTGCATAATTGAATAAAATGAATCTCTCTGCGGCATGCCGTTGTGCTATACAATTATTTGAGTACCGCTTTTTGAAGGTGCTGAGCGCGCAGAATGTTACAAATAATAAATAAAGAACAAAATTGAAAAATATGCCAAAGAGTGGACAACACAAAAAAGCGCCAAAAATAACAAATGAACAAAACAAATTCAATTAAATCGCATGTGTGGGTCCAAATACATATCTAAGTGGGTAAATGGTGGGATTGTGGAAGGTCGCTTTGTTGACGCAATTGAAGCAAATAAAGCAAACGAGTGACATACTGGGAATACGCTGGCAGCTAAGGTTGAGTGCATAGTGGAGCGGACAGACAAAAAATTGCTACAACTTTTCATAAGTTTATAGGCGAAGGAAAAGCGTTACAATGAAACCACTCATATTGAAACAAAATTTGAGTTTTGGTTATAAAATGCTTATATATTGGTTATCATACACTCATATTGAAACAAAAAAATGAGTTATAAAATGGTTATATATTGTTTATTATACCTGTCAGTGATTGTTGATTTGTTTTCGATAAATATATAACCAATTTAGCCATGACCGTCTGTTGGCTCAGACACAAATTAGTCCCATGGTTTTAAAGATATTGATCTGAAATTTCGCACACGTTCTTTTCTTCTCAAAAATTTGCTCATTTTTCAAAACCACTAATTTACGACTACTATAGCATATATCAGTCATACAAATTGACCGATCAAATTCATATCCTTGTATGGAAAGCTATTTTATTTGACGAAATATCTTCGTGAAATTTGGCAAGAATTAATGTTCAAGACAATGCTATAATCTCCCAACAAATTGTTCAGATCGGACCACTATAACACATAGCTGCCATACAAACCGACCGATAATAATTAAGCTATTGTATGGAAAACTTTTTCATTTCACGAGCTATCGCCATGAAATTTGGCAAGGATTATTGCCAAAGCCAATAATAAAATATCCGAAGAAATTGTTCAGATCGGACTACTATAGCATATAGCCCCCATACAAATTAGCCGATCTAACTCTAGTCTTTATATGGAAACCTTTGTCTTTTGACAAGATATCTTCACGAACGGTGACAAAAATTATTATCCAAGGCAACGGTACAATCTCCCAACAAATTGTTCAGATCGGACCACTATAGCATATAGCTGCCATACAAACTGATCGATCAAATTCATATCATTGTATGGGAAGCTTTGTCGTTTGACGAGATATATTCATGAAATTTTGCAAAAGTTATTGTCTATACCAATAATACAATCTCCGAAGAAATGGTTCAGATCGGATCACTATAACATATAGCTGTCATACAAACTGAAAGTTCAAATTTATAACATTGTATGGAAAGCTTTTCCATTTGACGAGCTATCGTCATTAAATTTGGCAATGATTATTGCCTAAGCCAGTAATACAATCTCCGAAGAAATGGTTCGAATCGGATCACTATAGTATATAGCTGCCATACAAACTGTCCAATCAAAACTCAAGATCTTATTTGGAAACTTATTTACTTATACAGGGTATTATGGCTTCGTTACAACCGATATTAATGTTTCTTCTTGTTTCATTTACTTAATTTTTTTTACTCCACTATATACCCAGCCTTGTGTCAGTTGCCATGGCAGCGAGCTGGTTTACATTGCTGCGCTGTGCGTTTCGTGAATGCTTTCGATTGTTTGCTTGGACCGAGCGTTGAATTAAAGCGATGTCGCGTACTTTGCGCCGGACAAATAAACTTTTTGATAAAAGCGAAAAAAGCAAATTTTTGTACGCCTGGTTGTGTGTCGACAAAAAGCGCAACATTGCGGCATATCTATCTACACACAGTGGGGATCAGTGACAGCTTAAATTGTTGATGGCTGCGAAAGCTTTTTATACCACCTCGTTGAGCACGCTTTCCTGCTTGCCATTTACTCATATTTGTTTTAACACTTATACATATATTTACATACATACTTACACTCTATGCATGTACTTACTAACACAAATATGCACATACTTGACATAACCTATCATTATTGGCGCACTGGAGCTCACCAGCTTGTTTACCCTTTGTTGGTTCTGTTGGTTTTGTTCGTAATGCCATTAACGCCGTGGTGATTTCCCTGTAATCTCGCTGCAAGCACTAGCCTCACGCTCCCCGACAAGCTATTCACGGCGTTTTTAATTTATTTTTTAATTATTTAACGACTTATAGCGCCGAAGTCTCCGCTTACATGTTTCAATATTTGCTGTCGCCAGTTATTTTTAATTATTAGTAATGCGCCCTCGATCAGCGGCGGTGTGTACAGTTTATACATATGCTCAGTGGTATAAGCGTTGCTGGCTCTTCTCATATGCACTTATCTCATTAAGCGCGGCAATTTTTCGGGTTATCATGTGTCAATTTAACGCAATGCAGTCATGATGAGCAACAATGATGTATTACAACGCCGTTTTATTGACAACATACGGCACATACAGTCAAACCCGCTTACGTGCGGCACACGCTAAAGTACCGAACCCGCCTGAATAACCAAGACTTTTGTGTTTAGAACTCGCATAAGAGGACTTAAGCGGGTCCTTTTAAGTACACAATTCACATAGAAGGACTTAATAGGGCCCTGCTTAGTACACAATCCGCATGGAAAACTTAAGCGGACCCTTTTAAGTACGCAGTTCACATAGTAGGACTTAGGCGGACCCCTCTAAGTAAGCGGGCCCTTTTAAGTACCCAACCCTCCTAAGTACACCAATTTTGGTTGGAATTTTTCGTGAGTCACTTAAGCGGGTTTTACTGTATGTACTTATGTACGTAGTTGTGAGCGCGAGAACAAATTATCTTTAATGCAAATTGCTTAATTAAAAAGGCGTTGTGATTCAACGCTGTGAAAATTAAAGTGAGCCTTTTATACTCGACACTTTATGATTGAATGGTGATTTGTAATCGGCGATACTTTTGTAGTCACGTTCAACCATTTCGTCACCTAAAATGCAAAATAACGTAACATCACTTTTCAGGCGAAGGAAGAACGATATAATAGAAACTACCAATATTAAAACAAAATTTAAATTTTGGTTATAAAATGGTTATATATTGGTTATCACACACTCATATTGAAACAAAATTAGAGTTTTCATTGGTTACATATTGGTTATTATATCTGACAAGGATTTTCATTTTTTTGATGATACATTGTTTTGCATTTTAGGTGACGAAGCTTAACTTAATCTCTTAGTGAGACAATTTTCATTGTAATTGGCTTGCTGTAGCACATTATCGATGAATTGCTGTTGAGTCAGTCAAACTAAATAAATACCAGGTTCTTGGAAATTAAAATTTTACAGCATTAAATTTAAGCAGAAATAATGATTTCATTATGTTGTATATAATACTAGAGTTTTCTGTCTAATTAATAATGCTCTATTTTCTTCTTCTTCTTCTTTTTGCAGGTAAGAGCCATAAAAATGCAGCTTCTGAATCGTGTGGTGGGTAAATTTGACTTTATATGATTATATTATTAAAAAACAAGAAAAGTTTAACTTGTATATACCCTTCACAAATATAAAACATTCCTTATAAAAATTTTATTTATTTGTATCAGGCAGTTTGTATGGCAGCTATATGCTATAGTGGTCCGATATCGGCGGTTCCGACAAATGAGCAGCTTCTTGGCGAGGAAATGACGTGTGCAATGTTTCAAATCGATATCTCAAAAACTGAGATACTTGATCGCGTATATACCGACAGACAGACGGTCAGAACAACGGATTTTGTTAAATCGACTGAGCTCGGCAAGTTGATCAATTATATGTTTACTTTATAGAGTCTCCGAGCGTTTCTTCTGAGTTTTACAAACTTCGTGTCAAACTTAACAGGATATAATATAAATATTTGACTTGGTACCCGGTCTGGACTATAAGATGTGTGTCCAAGGACCTCACAACCAAGCTCCTGGGACTTCAGCGAGGCTCTACCGATATGTGTGGTCTGGCGTTATACTGAAACAACACAATTCCTCTTCTATTGCATAAGCAGGCCGATTCTGGCCAATTGCTTCCTTCTGACGGTTTGGTTGTTAACAATACAAATCTGAACTAAAAGTTTAGTTGTACTGGCTCAGCTCATAATCTATGATTTCCCCTGTCAATCCCACCAAATACACAACAAAATCTTCCGGACTGTCAATCCCAGCGGTATTCGATCCTGCTCGTTTTCACTTGTCAGAAATGAAGGTATTTTATTGTGATTCAGCGGTAATTCGTGTATGGAAACTTGGTGCGAAAGGTTTTATTGTGTTAACTTTTGTGGCGACCATACTTTCGAACTTGGTAACGCGGGCTATGAGGTTTTGTTGTGTTAAGTCATGTGGTATCCATACTTTCGAGCTTGGATACTCGGTTCATGTGGTTTTTTCTTTTTGTGTTCAGCATTTCGAGCTTTTTTTGTATCCAGCCTTACTCAAATGTTTCCAAACAGACAGTTAAAACACTGCTTTTAGGAACTGAATCGGGTAAACCGAAATTGCCCGTGAATCAATCTAATTTTAGTTTTTTTTATCAAAATCGAAGTCCTATCTAAGAATTATCACCAGTCAATCGCTTGGCGTCGCTAACTAGGTCATGTTGTGCGGATGGATGAAAACACTCCAGCTCTGAAAGTATTCGTCGCAGTACCCGCCGCGAGAAGCAGAGGAAGAGGAAGACCTCCACTCCGTTGGAAGGACCAAGTGGAGAAGGACCTGGCTTCGCTTGGAATATCCAATTGGCGCCACGTAACGAAAAGAAGAAACGACTGGCGCGCTGTTGTTGACTCGGCTATAATCGCGTAAACGGTGTCTACGCCAGTAAAGAAGAATAAGAATCGCTTGGCGTCAAATTTTGCATAAATTGAAAAAAATATTCCTACCTATTTCCAAGTTCCTTTGTCATTAATACTGCCTAATTAAAATCTGTTTCCCGGCTTAATAAAAAATATATTAAATTCTGGATCCATTAAACTCAAAAATTAGCGTAACACTTGGTGTTTGTCCAAACTTAGCAAAGACATCAACCAACACCAAATTATCGCATGATATAAAGTAGCATATAACGCTAGCTAATACTCTCTTGCTCACTCTATCTCTTACTCTCTCTTGCTCTCTCAATACTCAAAGAAATTAAGTATGCATTGTGAGCAAAAAACTAGCTAAATTAGTGAGTGCTAAAGTCTAACTGCCATTAGTGCACTAGCCACGTGTAAACACTGAAAGCAATGAAAGAGCATAAGCTTGCGAGCCCCACTAGAGTTTTCGAAGAGATTGCTTACGGTTAACCAGCTAAAAATACAATACAAAAATTTTCTTTTTAAGCGCTTTCGATCCCCAAATAGCCGGTTTAGCGCCACAACGCGAGCGAGTGACTGGCGACTGGCTAGCGTGAGTTAGTTAGCTGCGTGCCGTGAACGTGTGGAGTGTTACTTGACGTTGCCGTGACTAATAAAGAGGCGCGACGCCGTCTCACTAGTGAAACGAAAAAGCACGCGTGGCAAAGTGTCTTAAGCACATTTGCTGTGCTAAATTTAAAGTGTTTTCTGGTAAATAATATATACACATGTGTTTTGTTTACATTTTCTCAAAATAAAGTGTCTTGAAGTGAGCTTGAAATGCGAGTAGTCAACTAAAAGTCCATAAAAAATATGCCACGGAAAGCGGTGAAAAGTAAATGCCGAAATAGCAAGCGAGTGACAGTCGCTTAATTAATGCAAATTTCATTTTGTTAGCGCCAAATTGAGTACTCAATTGAGTTTTATTGGCGCATAGTGTTCAAAAGCAATAAATAAATTCGTTGATTAAATCGTGAAAATATGCAGAAGCTTCCGAAATGGCCGCGGGGCGCAGTGTAATGAAGCGGTGTGTCGCAAAAATCAAACCGAAATCTTACTAAATTACATGGTGTATGCGCGGCAGGTGACCGGTGGCCGCCAAAGCTACCTGTCCGGTGATTCATAATTCGCGAAAAGTTGGCTTTAAAATTGCCACTTTAATTTGCGGTGTTTCGCGTGTGTGACTTTTGCAAATTCTCAGAAGCAGGTATCTCAAGCGTAAAACTTTAAGCGAAATAAGACACAGCAGTGATGAGCTACAGATGCCACAAAGGCTGCGCTGCAGCTGAGCACATAATGCCATTCGAACAACGAAGCAGCAGTTTATGGAAATTGATAATAAGAAAATAAACAAATATGCTTTTGTTAAGCAAATTTCACTTACGAACGGACGTTAAAATGTGCTGAACAAGTGTCTTTGTGCTGTGGCTGACGTAGAGCTGCATGGCGTCGTGCAAACGTCACGTCAGTCGACTTATAGCTGCTTACCTACATAAATAACTGCTTTTGTTTGTTATGCTTTACTCGATTTACTGTCTTTTATTTATACATTACTTACTCACCTTTTCGTCGCTGTTTTTCTTATAGTGCAACCGGCTTAAACCGGTCTTGTAACGTTTAGTAATAGTTTTTTCGACTTGATTACGTCACGTCGCGCTAGTTGACTGCAGTTATGTAGTAATTGTTTTGAAAAAATAATACAGATATTTACTGAAATATTCGGTTCGAAAATATATACAAACATATATTGAATTTTTCGGTAGAAAAAGCTGTCCCTCATTCACTTAGCAACAAAAAAGTAGCTTGTTGCCTGTCGTTCATTGCCTTTCCATCTTTCTTAGCTCTCTCTTCTACTTTTTCTAACTATTTTTTTTGAAAAACTACTTCGGTAATTGTAGCAAACTATTAGCGTCATTTCAGCCGCAATTTCGGCCAACTATTATTTGTTTTCGTTGAGTTTATTGAATAAAATCGAGTTCGTTGAACTTGTGGAACACAACCGAACCGCAAATATCTTTGTCAATTGAATGGAAAATATTCCTAATACTTATACTTCTTTAGTTTAGGTACGCAAATTCTTAAAATTTAGGTTATTTGTTGCTTATATTTTAATATATTTTAATTAAAGTATGGCAATGAAGTAAATCGGTATCTACATTTAATATATCTCTACTAAAGAAGCTATCATTAATACCCAATTAGTTGGAGGCATTCAAGTCTAAAGTTGTCAAATATACTCGACAGCTAATGCCACTTTGTGACTATGAAAAATAAAGAAAAAAGAAAAAAATAAATATAAAAAAATAAAAAGGTAAAAATAAAAAAGAAAAGATAAATACAAAAAAAAGATAAATAAAAAGACACGCTTCATTGCTCTCATTAATTGAGGTGCAAAAGCTAGTAATGTTGACATAGAAACCACTGGCACAATTATATAGACACTCTCAATGACGTGCAATAATGTAGAAATCAAGAAAATAATATAAAAATAAAATTCAAAAAATAGTTTCAAGTATCTAAAATAGGCTTCAACTATTTCGAAAGGTAGCTGCTTACCGTTAAACATATTTCATTATGTTGACAATTTATCGAGGAGAAGAGAGACTGAGCGCTATATACATACGCTAGAGCGCCGGTGAATGCTTGAAGTTGTAATATTCTATAAATGAGTGAGCGGAAACCGGTGTTCGGCATGCAAATTAAGTAGTCGCTAGTTGCCTTTTTGGGTTTCCAAACGCGCTTACAGAATTTAAATTGTTAATTAGAGGAAGTTTTGGATTTACTGAATAACGTAAACAAATGTTTTGCACATATTTTTCATTAAAAATTCATAATTCAATGATATCATAATTATTAAAATGCTGTTTACATTTAATTTTAAACTGTTGAGTGCATAAATAAACTGTTCCCACTTGTTTGGAGTAAAAGACAGTTTGATTCACATTTTCAAATCATAAGAAAACATGGTATTCAAACGATTATTTGGCTGTGAATCAACAAAAAGCTATCAAAAATAAAAATTATGCCCTAAAATAAGTAAATATGCGTAAGATTCGAGGTTTTATACATACATATGTATGTATATTTATAAATTTTTATAATTTCATGCGTCTATAATATTACAAATAATGCAATTAAAGCTTGAAAATGGTATTTGAAAACTGTACCCAATTAAA
>JAPZAG010000966.1:0-28997 GCA_027475135.1 Bactrocera correcta | reverse complement strand
GAAGGTGATATAAAGCCATGGCGGCATAACGACAGTGCAGGTAGAAGAGTTCCGTTATCTTATATTTAGGTATAGTGTCGATTTTCTTGTATTACACATTTAGCCATCGATATCGAAAATCTTCAAATCATTAGTTTAACATATTTAAGTTATTAACCTTCTTTAACGTGATGAAGGTGATATAAAGCCATGGCTGCATAACGACAGTGCATTTAGAAGAATTCCGTAATCTTATATTTAGGTATAAAGTCGATTTTGTTGTATATACGCATTTAGCAAACGATATCGAAATGCTTCAAATCTTTAAGTTTAACATATTTAAGTTAATTAACCTTCTTTAACGTATTGAATTGATATAAAGCCATGGCGGCATAACGACAGTACATTTGGAAGAATTCCGTAGTCTTATATTTAGGTATAAAGTCGATTTTCTTTTATATATGCATTAAGCAATCGATATCGAAATGCTTCAAATAACTGGTTTAACATATTTAAGTAATAAACCTTCTTTAACGAACTGAAGTTAACATAAAGCCATAACCGTATAACGACAGTGGATTTAGAAGAATTCCGTAATCTTATATTCAGGTATAATGTCGATTTTGTTGTATATACACATTTAGCAATCGATATCGAGATATTTCAAATCATTAGTTTAACATATTTAAGTTAATTAACCTTCTTTTTCTTACTGAAGTTTACGTAAAGCCATAACGGTATAACGGCAGTGCATTTAGAAGAATTCCGTAAACTTATATTTAGGTATAATGTCGATTTTGTTGTACATACACATTTAGCAATCGATATCGAAATGCTTCAAATCATTAGTTTAACATATTTAAGTTAATTAGCTTTCTTTAACGTTATGACGGTGACATAAAGACATGGCGGCATAACGACAGTACATTTGGAAGAATTCCGTAATCTTATGTTTAGGTACAAATTCGATTTTCTTTTACATACACATTTAGCAAGCGATATCGAAATGCTTCAAATCATTAGTTTAACAAATTTAAGTTAATTAACCTTCTTTAACGTATTGAATTGATATAAAGCCATGGCGGCATAACGACAGTACATTTGGAAGAATTCCGTAGTCTTATATTTAGGTATAAAGTCGATTTTCTTTTATATATGCATTAAGCAATCGATATCGAAATGCTTCAAATAACTGGTTTAACATATTTAAGTAACAAACCTTCTTTAACGAACTGAAGTTAACATAAAGCCATAACCGTATAACGGCAGTGCATTTGGAAGAATTCCTTATACTTATATTTAGGTATAATGTCGATTTTGTTGTATTAACACATTTAGCAATCGATATCGAGATGCTTCAAATCATTAGTTTAAAATATTTAAGTTAATTAACCTTATTTTTCTTACTGAAGTTTACGTAAAGCCATAACGGTATAACGGCAGTGCATTTGGAAGAATTCCGTAATCTTATATTTAGGTATAAAGTCGATTTTGTTTTATATACACATTAGCAATCGATATCGAGATGGTTCAACTTATTAGTTTAACATATTCAAGTTAATAAACCTTCTTTAACGATCTGAAGTTGGCTTAAAGTCATGGAGGCATAACGGCAGTGCATTTAGAAGAATTCCGTTATCTTATATTTAGGTATAAAGTCGATTTTCTTGTATATACACATTTAGCAATCGATAACGAAATGCTTCAAATCATTAGTTTAACATATTTAAGTTAATTAACCTTCTTTAACGTATTGAAGTTGATATAAAGTCATGGCGGCATAACGGCAGTGCATTTAGAAGAATTCCGTAATCTTATATTTAGGTATAAAGTCGATTTTCTTGTATGTACACATTTAGCAATCGATATCGAGATGGTTCAACTCATTAGTTTAACATATTTAAGTTAATAAACCTTCTTTAACGATCTGAAGTTGGTTAAAGCCATGGCGGCATAACGGCACTGCATTTGGATGAATTCCGTAGTCTTATATGTAGGCATAAAGTCGATTTTCTTGTATATACACATCTAGTATTCGATATCGAAATGCTTCGAATCATTAGTTTAACATATTTAAGTTAATTAACCTTCTTTAACGATCGGAAGTTGGCATAAAGCCATGGCGGCATAACGGCAGTGCATTTAGAAGAATTCCGTAATCTTTTATTTAGGTATAAAGTCGATTTTCTTGTTTATACACATTTAGCAATCGATATCGAGATGGTTCAACTCATTAGGTTAACATATTTAAGTTAATTTACCTTTTTTTTCTTAGTGAAGTTTACGTAAAGCCATGGCGGCATAACGGCACTGCATTTGGATGAATTCCGTAGTCTTATTTGTAGGCATAAAGTCGATTTTGTTGTATATACGAATTTAGCAATCGATATCGAAATGCTTCAAATAACTGGTAAAGCATATTTAGATTAATTAACCTTCTTTATCTTACTGAAGTTTACATAGAGCCATAACGGCATAATGGCAGTATATTTGGGTGAATTCCGTAATCTTATATTTAGGTATAAGATCGATTCTCTTGTATATACACATTTAGCAATCGATAACGAAATGCTTCAAATCATTAGTTTAACATATTTTAGTTAATTAACCTTCTTTATCTGACTGAAGTTTACATAAAGCCCTAACGGTATAACGCCAGTGCATTTGGAAGAATTTCGTAAACATATATTTAGGTATAATGTCGATTTTGTTGTATATACACATTTAGCACTCGATATCGAGATATTTTAAATCATTAGTTTAACATATTTAAGTTAATTAACTTTCTTTTTCTTACTGAAGTTTACGTAAAGCCATAGCGGTATAACGGCAGTGCATTTGGAAGAATTTCGTAATCTTATATTTAGGTATAAAGTCGATTTTCTTGTATATACACATTTAGCAATAGATATCGAGATGGTTCAACTCATTAGTTTAACATATTTAAGTTAATAAACCTTCTTTAACGATCTGAAGTTGCTTAAAGCCATGGCGGCATAACGGCACTGCATTTGGAATAATTCCGTAGTCTTATATTTAGGTATAAAGTCGGCTTTGTTGTATATACACATTTAGCAATTGATATCGAGATGCTTCAAATCATTAGTTTAACATATTTAAGTGAACTAACCTTCTTTATCTGACTGAAGTTTACGTAAAGCCATAACGGTATAACGGCAGTGCATTTGGAAGAATTCCGTAAACTTATATTTAGGTATAAAGTCGATTTTGTTGTATATACACATTTAGCAATCGATATCGAGATGGTTCAACTCATTACTTTAAATTATCTAACCAATGCTTTATGTTCGACCTACCTCGTTCAAATAGTTTACCCGCTTGAGCGTTTTCAAAAGTGAAACAAAAATGTGACTATTGCCAAGCGCCTGGTACGAGTAGAAGAACGATAGAAGGTTTTCCTAAGAGGTCTTTTAATTATCTAACCAATGCTTTATGTTCGACCCACCTCGTTCTAAAGGTTTAGCCCCTAGAGCGTTAGTAAAGTTGAAACAAAAATGTGACTATTACCAAGCCCCTGATAGGAGTAGAAGAAAGACTGAAGACTTTCCTGAGAGCTTTTTAAATTATCTAACCAATGCTTTATGTTCGACCCACCTCGTATCAATAGTTTAGCCACTAGAACGTTAGCAAAGTTGAAACAAAAATGTCACTATTGCCAAAAGCCTGGTAGGAGTAGAAGAAAGATTGAAGACTTTCCTGAGAGCTCTTTAAATTATCTAACCAATGCTTTATGTTTGACCCACCTCGTTCCAATAGTTTAGCCGCTAGAGCGTTAGCCAATTTGAAACAAAAATGTGACTATTGCCAAGCCCCTGGTAGATGTAGAAGAAAGATTGAAGACTTCCCTGAGAGCTTTTTAAATTATCTAACCAATGCTTTATGTTCGACCCACCTCGCTCAAACAGTTTAGCCTCAGAGCATTAGCAAAGTTGAAACAGAAATGTGACTATTGCCAAGCCCCTGATAGAAGTAGAAGAAAGATTGAAGACTTTCCTGAGAGCTCTTTAAATTATTTAACCAATGCTTTATTATCGACCCACCTCGTTCAAACAGTTTAGCCCCAGAGCGTTAGCAAAGTTGAAACCAAAATGTGACTATTGCCAAGCCCCTGGTAGGAGTAGAAAAAAGTTTGAAGACTTTCCTGAGAGCTCTTTAAATTATCTAACCAATGCTTTATGTTCGACACACCTCGTTTCAATAGTTTAGCCACTAGAGCGTTAGCAAAGTTGAAACAAAAATGTGACTATTTCCACGCCCCTGGTAGGAGTAGAACAAAGATTGAAGACTTTCCTGAGAGCTTTTTAAATTATCTAACCAATGCTTTATGTTCGACCCACCTCGATTCAATAGTTTAGCCACTAGAGCGTTAGCAATGTTGAAACAAAAATGTGACTATTGCCAAGCCCCTGGTAGATGTAGAAGAAAAATTAATGACTTTTGATAACGCTCTAGCGGGTAAACTGTTTGAACGAGGTGGGTCCAACATAAAGCATTGGTTAGATAATTTAAGAGCTCTCAGGAAAGTCTTCAATCTTTCTTCTACATCTACCAGGGGCGTGGCAATATTCACATTTTTGTTTCAACTTTGCTAACGCTCTGAGGCAAAACTATTAGAACGAGGTGAGTCACAAATAAAGCATTGGTTAGATAATTTAAAGGGCTCTCAGGAAAGTATTCAATCTTTCTTCTGCTCCTATCAGGGGCTTGGCAATAGTCACATTTTTGTTTCAACTTTGCAAACACTCTAGCGGCTAAACAATTGGAACGAGGTGGGTCAAACATAAAGCATTGGTTAAATAATTTAAAGAGCTCTCAGCAAAGTTTTTAATCTTTGTTTTCCTACTATCCGGGGCTCGGAAATAGTCACATTTTTGTTTCACTTTTGATAACGCTCTAGCGGGTAAACTGTTGGAACGAGGTGAGCCAAACATAAAGCATTGGTTAGATAATTTAAAGAGCTTTTAGGAAAGTCATTAATTTTTCTTCTATATCTACCAGGGGCTTGGCAATAGTCACATTTTTGTTTCAACTGTGCTAACGCTCTGAGGCTAAACTATTAGAACGAGGTGAGTCACAAATAAAGCATTGGTTACATAATTTAAAGGGCTCTCAGGAAAGTCTTCAATCTTTCTTCTACTCCAATCAGGGGCTTGGCAATAGTCAGAGTATTGTTTCAACTTTGCTAACGCTCTAGCGGCTAAACTATTGGAACGAGGTGGGTCAAACTTAAAGCATTGGTTAGATAATTTAAAGAGCTCTGAGAAGTCTTCAATCTTTCTTCTACTCCTACCAGGGGCTTGGAAATAGTCACATTTTTGTTTCAACTTTGCTAACGCTCTAGTGGCTAAACTGTTGAAACCAGGTCGGTCGAACATAAAGCATTGGTTAGATAATTTAAAGAGCTCTCAGTAAAGTCCCCAATTTTTCTTTTACTCTTACTAGGGGCTTGGCAATAGTCACATTTTTGTTTCAACTTTGCTAACGCTCTGAGGCTAAACTATTAAAAAGAGGTGAGTCACACATAACGCAATGGTTAGATAATTTAAAGGGCTCTCAGGAAAGTCTTCAATCTTTCTTCTACTCCTATCAGGGGCTTGGCAATAGTCAGAGTATTGTTTCAACTTTGCTAACGCTCTAGCGGCTAAACTATTAAAACGAGGTTAGTCAAGCATAAAGCATTGGTTAGATAATTTAAAGAGCTTTCAGAAAATTCTTCAATCTTTCTTCTACTCATATCAGGGGCTTGGAAATAGTCACCTTTTTGTTTCAACTTTGCTAACGCTCTGATGCTAAACTATTAGAACGAGGTGAGTCACACATAACGCATTGGTTAGATAATTTAAAGAGCTCTTAGGAAAATCTTCAATCTTTCTTCTACTCTTACCAGGGGCTTGGCATAGTCACATTTTTGTTTGAACTTTGCTAACGCTCTAGCGGCTAAACTATTGGAACGAGGTCGGTCAAACATAAAGCATTGGTTAGATAATTTAAAGGGCTCTCAGGAAAATCTTCACTCTTTCTTCTACTCCTATCAGGGGCTTGGCAATTGTCACATTTTTGTTTCAACTTTGCTAACGCTCTAGCGGGTAAACTATTTGAACGAGCTGAGTGGTTAGATAATTTAAAAAGCCCACAGGAAAGTCTTCAGTCTTTCTTGTACATCTACCAGGGGCGTGGCAATAGTCACATTTTTGTTTCGCTTTTGATAACGCTCTAGCGGGTAAACTATTTGTACGAGGTGAGTTAAACAAAAACATTGGTTAGATAATTTAAAGGGCTTTCAGGAAAGTCTTCAATCTTTCTTCTGCTCTAACCAGGCGTTTGGCAATAGTCACATTTTTGTTTCAACTTTGCTAACGCTCTAGTGGCTAAACTATTGAAACGAGGTGGGTCGAACATAAAGCATTGGTTAGATAATTTAAACAAATGAGTTGAACATCTCAATATCGATTGCTAAATGTGTATATACAACAAAATCGACTTTATAACTAAATATAAGTTTACGGAATTCTTCCAAATGCACTGCCGTTATACCGTTATGGCTTTAAGTAAACTTCAGTCAGATAAAGAAGGTTAGATAACTTAAATATGTTATACAGATACTCGATACCGATTGCTAAATGTGTATATACAACAAAATCGACATTATACCTAAATATAAGTTTACGGATTTCTTCCAAATGCTTTGGCGTTATACCGTTATGGCTTTACGTAAACTTCAGATAATTAAAGAAGGTTTATTAACTTAAATATGTTAAACTAATGATTTGAAGCATTTCGATATCGATTGCTAAATGTGAATATACAACAAAATCGACATTATACCTAAATATAAGACAACGGAATTCTTCTAAATGCACTGCCGTTATGCCGTTAAGGCTTTATGTAGACTTCAGTAAGACAGAGAGGGTTAATTAACTTAAATATGTTAAACTAATAATTTGAAGCATTTCGTTATCGATTGCTAAATGTGTATATACAAGAAAATCGACTTTATACCTAAATATAAGATTACGGAATTCTTCTAAATGCACTGCCGTTATGCCGCCATGGCTTTAACCAACTTCAGATCGTTAAAGAAGGTTTATTAACTTAAATATGTTAAACTAATGAGTTGAACCATCTCGATATCGATTGCTAAATGTGTATATACAACAAAATCGACATTATACCTAAATATAAGTTTACGGAATTCTTCCAAATGCACTGCCGTTATACCGTTATGGCTTTATGTAAACTTCAGTCAGAGAAAGAAGGCTAATTAACTTAAATATGTTAAACTAATGATTTGAAGCATTTCGTTATCGATTGCTAAATGTGTATATACAAGAAAATCGACTTTATACCTAAATATAAGATTACGAAATTCTTCTACATGCACTGTCGTTATGCCGTATTGGCTTTATGCCAACTTCCGTTCGTTAAAGAAGGTTAATTAACTTAAATATGTTAAACTAATGATTTGAAGCATTTCGATATCGATTGCTAAATGTGTATATACAAGAAAATCGACTTTATGCCTAAATATAAGACTATGGAATTATGGCTTTATGTCAACTTCAGTTCTCTAAAGGAGGTTTATTAACTTAAATATGTTAAACCAGTTATCTGAAGTTTCGATATCGATTGCGAAATGTGTATATACAAGAAAATCGACTTTATACCTAAATATAAAATTATAACATTACGGAATTCTTCTAAATGCACTGCCGTTATACCGTTAAGGCTTTATGTAGACTTCAGTATGCTAAAAAATGTTTATTAACTTAATATGTTAAACTTATGATTTGAAGCGTTTCGATATCGATAGCTTAATGTGTATAAACAAAAAAATCGACTTTATACCTAAATATAAGATTACGGAATTCTTCTACATGCACTGTCGTTATGCCGCCATGGCCTTATATCACCTTCATTACGTTAAAGAAGGTAACTAACTTAAATATGTTAAACTAATGATTTGAAGATTTTCGATATCGATTGCTAAATGCGTAAATACAAGAAAATCGACTATATACCTAAATATAAAATTACGGAATTCTTCTACATGCACTGTCGTTATGCCGCCAGGCTTTATATCACCTTCATTACGTTAAAGAAAGTTAATTAACTTAAATATGTTAAAATAATGATTTGAAGCATTTCGATATCGATTGCTAAATGTGTATATACAACAAAATCGACTTTATACCTAAATATAAGATTACGTAATTCTTCTAAATGCTTTGCCGTTATGCCGTTAAGGCGTTTGTAGACTTCAGTAAGATAAAGAGGGTTAATTAACTTGAATATGTTAAACTAATGATTTGAAGCATTTCGATATCGATTGCAAAGATGTGTATATACAACAAAATCGACTTTATCCCCTAAATAGTTTAAACGGAATTTTTCAAACATGCACTGTCGTTATGCCGTTATGGCTTTATGTCACCTTCATTACGTTAAAGAAGGTTAACTAACTTAAATATGTTAAACTAATGATTTGAAGCATTTCGATATCGATTGCTTAATGTGTATAATACAACAAAATCGACTTTATACCTAAATATAAGATTACGGAATTCTTAAATATACGGCCGTTATGGCTTTATGTAAACTTCAGTAAAATAAAGAAGGTTAATTAACTTAAATATGTTAAACCAGTTATTGATGCATTTCGATATCGATTGCTTAATGTGAAATATACAAGAAAATCGACTTTAAAACCTGAATATAAGATTACGGAATTCTTCAAATGCACTGCCGTTATACCATGGCTTTATGTACACTTCAGTGAGAAAAAAGGTTAATTAACTTAAATATGTTAAACTAATGAGTTGAAGCATTTCGATATCGATTGTTTAAATGTGTATATACAAGAAAATCGACTTTATACCTAAATATAAGATTACGGAATTCTTCTAAATGCACTGCCGTTATGCCACCAGGGCTTTATATCACCTTCATTACGTTAAAGAAGGTTAATTAACTTAAATATGTTAAACTAATGATTTGAACCATTTCGAAATCTTTAGTTAAATGTGTATATACAAGAAATCCGACTTTTTACCTAAATATAAGATTACGGACTTCTTCCAAATGCACTGCCGATATGCCGTTATGGCTTTATGTTAACTTCAATTCGTTAAAGAAGGTTAATTAACTTAAATATGTTAAACTAATGATTTGAAGCAATTCGTTATCGATTGCTAAATGTGAATATTTAATAAAATCGACTTTATGCCTAAATATAAGATTACGGAATTCTTCTAAATGCACTGTCGTTATGTCGCCATGGCTATAAGCCAACTTCCGTTCGTTCGATTTGAAGCATTTCGATATCGATAGCTAAATGTGTATATACAAGAAAATCGACTTTTTACCTAAATAAAAAGATTACGGAATTCTTCTAAATGCACTGCCGTTATGCCGCCATGGCTTTAAGCCAACTTCCGTTCGTTAAAGAAGGTCTATTAACTTACATATGTTAAACTAATGATTTGAAGCATTTCGATATCGATTGTTAAATGTGTACATACAAGAAAATCGACTTTATACATAAATATAAGACTTCGGAATTCTTCCAAATGTACTGTCGTTCTGCCGCCATGGCTTTATATCGATTTCAGTACGTTAAAGAAGGTTAATTAACTTAAATATGTTAAACTAATGATTTGAAGCATTTCGATATCGATTGCTAAATGTGTATATACAACAAAATCGACTTTATACCCAAATATAAGATTACGGAATTCTTCTACATGCACTGTCGTTATGCCGCCATGGCTTTATATCACCTTCATTACGTTAAAGAAGGTTAACTAACTTAAATATGTTACACTAATGATTTGAAGCATTTCGATATCGATTGCTAAATGTGTATGTACAACAAAATCGACTTTATACCTAAATATAAGATAACGGAATTCATATAAATATACTGCCGTTATGGCTTTATGTAAACTTTAGTAAGATAAAGAAGGTTAATTAACTTAAATATGCTAAACCAGTTATCTGATGCATTTCGATATCGATTGCTTAATGTGTAAATACAAGAAAATCGACTTTATAACTGAATATAAGATTACGGAATTCTTCCAAATGCACTGCCGTTATACCGTTATGGCTTTATGTACACTTCAGTGAGAAAAATAAGGTTAATTAACTTAAATATGTTAAACTTATGAGTTGAACCATCTCGATATCGATTGCTTATGTGTATATACAACAAAATCGACTTTATACCTAAATATAAGATTACGCAATTCTTCTAAATGCACTGCCGTTATGCCACCATGGCTTTAAGCCAAAGGTTAAAGAAGGTTTATTAACTTAAACTTGTTAAACTAATGATTTAAAGCATTTCGATATCGAGTGCTGAATGCGTATATACAAGAAAATCGCCTTTATACATAAATATAAGATTACGGAATTCTTCTAAATGCACTGTCGTTATGCCGCCAGGGCTTTATATCACCTTCATTACGTTAAAGAAGGTTAACGAACTTAAATATGTTAAACGAATGATTTGAAGCATTTCGATATCGATAGCTAAATGTGTATATACAAGAAAATCGACTTTTTACCTAAATATTTTTTTTATTTTTTTATTTTATAAATTATTTGCACAATACTTAATATTCTACAAATAAATATCTAGCAGCACTGGCAGCAGAGGCCTTCGGCTGTCTGTTATGCTACATACATATGTATGTTTAATGTGATATTAAAACAGAAGTGAAAGGATAGATTAGTACTTAGGAAGTAGGGTTAGTGAGTTAATTAGAGTAGCTATAAATCTTTATATTCGTCGAAGTAGATCTGTTTCCTTAAGAAAATTATAAATCATATTCACATTTTTAGCGGTGGGCTCATTCAGAAGCTGGAATGGATCGGCCGATTTGAAAATCTCATGTCTAATTGTTGCAGTTATAGGGCAAGCGGTTAATATGTGTTCTAACGTTGCGTTTTCGTCGCAGAATGGGCAGTTTCCATGAGGGGCACGTTTCAATAAATGAGCGTGTGTAATTATGGTGTGTCCCAGACGTAAGCGGGTAAAGGGCCTGATGGCGCGCAAGGTGATGTCTGCAGTGTAGGTCGGCTTAATTCTGAACGGGTTGACTTTAGAATAGTGATGAATATATCCACTCCAATTATCTTTTGCTGATTTTTTCCTTAGGCGTTTAATCTCAGTTATAATGTCTTGTTTTGTGAAATAACCGAAAGTTATGGTTGGTGTATTTGCTGCATTTTTCGCAGCTGCGTCTGCTTTTTCATTACCGGGTATCCCTGTGTGCCCCGGGATCCACATCAGTTTCACTTTGTTTGGATATTTCAGAAGATTGTTGCGTATGGCGACTATTTCATTTTGTGTGTTTTCCGGCGATTCTATGGCTTCGATGCAAGATTTGCTATCGGTGCATACGATATACTTTCCCCTGGTGTAATTTGCATAGGTAACTGCTTCTAATAAAGCGCCGACTTCGGCCGTATATGATGAACATATTGTGTGGAGAGAGCCGTGTCGAATCAAGTCACCATTTTATTTTGTGACTGCGAACGTTGCGCTGTTTGCTGTTTTTGAGCCGTCGGTGTATATAAAGTTCCAACCGTAACTGGAGTATTTTAACTTCTCCGAAGCGAAGAATTGCCTGTATTTTTCGCTAGAGGTCTTATCCTTCGGCAGTTGCAGGGTCTTAATAGCAAAGGAAGTATTTTTTATCATCCATTGAGGACGAGTTTCAGGTCCAAGAGAACATTTATAGGAAGGTAATTCAAGTTGCCTGGCGAAGTTAACGCATCGCGCGATGGCTGACAAGCACTTAGGTTTCCGTTTCCTCGAGAGAGCATTGTGGACGTCTTTGGCGAGAATAGTGTTGGTCGTGAACAAAAGCTTTGGTAGTAAACGTCTGGTGCAGTCGATCGTTCTGTCTGTTATAGATGGCAGGCCAGTTTCAGCAAAGAGATTCTTTAGTGGTGTTGTTGGAAATGCTCTAATGCTTCTGCGCATGGCCACATGGTAAGGGGAGGAGAGTATTTTCATTGTAGAAACTGTGCAGTTGCTGAAGATAGGTAGAGCGTAGTCTATCTTGGAAATCTCTAGAGCCTTGGTGACGTTGATAAGCGTTGATGGATGAATTAAACTTTTTTTCGACGTTAGATATTTGATTATATTTAGTCGCGTTAAGAGGCAGTCCTTAACATGCTTACAATGGGCCTTAAAGCTATATTTAGAGTCTAGTACTAGCCCTAAGATTTTAAGTTCATTTACCATACTAATATTAATATTGTTAGAATAGGTTAGTAAACCTGAGCATGTTCGTTTTTTACAAATGTGTAATGTTTTTGATTTTTCGTAGGAGATAGTAGTTCCTGATGATAGGGACCATGTCGAAATTTCGGATAGGATATTCTCAAACAGTTGGGCTGTATTGGTGAGGTTTGCATTCTTTGTGTAGAAAATTACATCGTCAGCATAAAGCTGGCACTCGATGCCGCGGTGGTTGTAAGTGAGTTGAGTAATCTCATCGAAAGCTATTATAAAAAGGAAGGCGGATAATGGAGACCCTTGCGGAGTTCCGTTGTCAAGTGAAGCTGTGGAGGATAGGAAACCATTTATTTTTACTTTGCATTGCCTGTGACTGAGGAAGTTCTTGACAAATTTCTTGATTTTAGGGCCTAGTTTCCATTTATTTAATTGTCTCAGAACGATATGGGCACCAACACGGTCGAATGCTTTCTGAAAATCAATTGCTAAAATTGAGACATGGTTTTTAGAGGAAAGAGCGCTTGATATAAAGTGATCTAGGTGCAAAAGAGCATCGATGGTGCCATAATTCTTTCTGTATGCAGTTTGGTTGGGGCTTATGAGTTTTCTTTTGTTGCCATACCACATCAGTCGGTTAACTATAACTTTTTCAAGAAGTTTTCCCAAGCAGGCCTATAGTTGTTGACATCAAGCGCTGACTTATTGGGCTTCAGGATAGGAACTATACACGAAGTTTTCCAGGCATGAGGATAGCATCCGCTTTCAAATATATTATTATAGAGGTTGAGTAAACGATGCTTAGCTTGGATGGGCAAGTTTTGAATGATTGGATAGGTAATTTTGTCAAGACCAGGGGTTTTGCCTTTAACGGACGAAAGGGCGAATTCGAGTTCGGTTAGTAGGATTTCCGATTCTAGTTGCTTAGCGGGAGGCGATAAACGGTACAAAATAGGTGGTTCAAAATTTATTCGTTGAGATTTTAGGTTGCGGAACGTGTCTGAGAAGCTTGCATCGGAAGAAGAGAGTGACAGGAAAGACGCAAAATGGTTGGCGATATCTACGGGAGCCGTTAATGGTCCGCTTTGTGTCTGAATGTAGGAAAATAGAGGCTGTTTAGGAGATCCGGTTAGCATTTTGATATCATCCCATATTTTCTTTGGGCTAGTGCGGGGGTTTATGGTCTCAGTGAGATCTTCAAACTTTTTCTTTTTATAATGTTTGGCAGAACGTCGGAATGACGCATTTGCCTTTTTGTAAAGGAGCAGGTTTTCAGCTGAGCGTGTTCGCTTGTATTCATACCATAAATTCTGCTTGGTGAGCCGTAGTCTGGACAAGTCAGCGTTCCACCAAGGAATATTTTTTCTACTTTTGTTGGGAAGCGTTCGAGGGATGGAAAAATGAGAAGCGGTACGTATGATTCTCGAAATTTTAGCAGACTCCTGGTTCGGGTTGGAGGAAACTTGCGTGGTCTCACAAAGATTGCTGCATATTTGTCTGAACTTTTTCCAATCAGCCTCATCAGTTTTGAATTTAGATGTAAATTTAAATGTACTATTGTTTTGATTGTTGCGCGGATTTATTTGTATGAATATTGGGAAGTGGTCGCTGCCAAACAAAGAATTTAGCACTTGCCATGTGCATTGGGGCGCTATATTAGTAGAGCAAAAAGTGACATCAATATTGGAGAAGGTGTTGTGGGTGGAAAAATGTGTGGCGGATCCATCGTTAAGACAGATAATATTGGATGCGAGTAGCGCATCTTCAACTTTTTCGCCTCTTGAGTTTGTGTGTGTAGATCCCCATATTGTACTCCAGGCGTTTATATCTCCTCCTAAAATTAGTGGTTTATCTAATTGGTTTATCAATTGCAGAATATCAAAGGAAGCAAAATCTTGTGTGGGTGGAATGTAAATGCAAGCTGCTGCTAGTTTTGTTGGTGCATTAATTTCAATGGCAACTACTGAGATATTAGACCGAACAGGTAGTACTTTGTGGGGTATGCTTCTTCTTATTAAAATAGCAGCGCCTTGTTTTTTTGTTGTTACGTGCGGGAGATTGTTAAAATAGCCTACGTAGGATTTTGGCGTGTGAGCAGGTTGATTATGTGGAATATGAGTTTCATTAAGGAAGATCATGGATGGAGTGTAAGAATTGATGAGAGTTTCTAGTTCGTGATAATTGTTGGAATAACCGTTCATATTCCATTGTATGATCGACAGCATACCGAAAAAGTAAAGACAAGAAACAGAAGAGGGAGAAATATAAATAGCTAGAGAGTGGGGAGAGAAAAATGAGTCTTGGCAACTATGAGTAAACTATGCTTTGGCATAGCGCGTCTAGTCGCGGGAAGAAGAATGTTTAAGACTTGAGCTATTAGCGAATTGCGCGATGTCATTTAGCTTAGCGCTTGCTAAGTTGGAATGCATTGCTTCGCTGAGCTGAGAGTATAGAAAGGTGGGAAGATTGTTATTAGTACTTTGGGGGGATGGGGATAAAGTGGTAAGGCTTATTGCATTTGATTTTAATGAAGAGGTGGATGGTGTATCGTTTTGTGGAGATATAGGAATGATGTTTGCATTATTATTTGTTGTTGTAGTTTTTTCAGCGGGTATATTGATATTGTTGGTTGCTATGTTAGCAGGTCGCTTAGTAATTTCAGAGAATGATTGAAGAGGAGAGGGTGTGGGAGCTTGCGCTCTGTATTTCTTTGCTGCTTCGCGCATACTGCACTTTTCTTCCGTTTTTATTTTTAATATTTCTTTCGCTTGTTGGAATTTTGGGCAACTAATTGAGGAGGCGGGATGTTCACCAGAACAATTTGCGCACATTAATCTTGAGCATTTTTCTTCTTTGTGAGAAGGGAAATTGCAATTGACGCATGATGGAAGATTTTTGCAATGCTTTAGTGTATGGCCAAGCTTTTGGCAAGATTTGCAACGCATTGGGTTGGGGAAATATGGGCGAACAGAAATTTTCCTCCATGCAACATCTATTTTTTCGGGAAGTTTGTAGCTTTCAAAGGTTAAAAGTAACGCACCTGTAGGTGTTAGAACTCCTTCAGTTTTTCTCTGAAATCTGTAAATGGATGTTACACCATATGCTTCTAAGCCTTCCACAATTTCGTTGTCTGGGACGTGATTAAGGAACGGAGCGAAAATTGTGCCTTTGACACTATTGAGTTGCTCATGGTATTTTGCTTCGATTTGGCAGATGCCTGAGAGATTTTTGATGTTGATGAACTTTTCGGCAGTTTTTTTATTTTTTGCAAGTAGCAAGAGATTTCCATCTCTCATCTCTGTGATTTTCACATCTTTACTTATTGCGTTAAGGGCTTTATGTACCAAAAAACAAGAAAAACGTGATAGGGGCTTGTTGTTGTCGCACGATTTTAATACAACGAACTTAGGATCGTCGTTCTTTGTAATGTTTACAAGAGGGAGATCAGGAAACTCTTCAACAGATTTGTTGGCTTTTTTCCTTTTTGATTGTGGACTAGAGGAAAGCAGGGCAAACCTGTTTTCCCCTAGGTTAGTAGCCCCGGGGGGCATGTTGCACTTTTAGATAATTAGTCACTTGGTAAAGTATACCTTTGTTCGCACAAACAAAAGAAACACGTGGGATAGTGCGCAAAAGAAGAATAAATAAAGATAACTGCACTGAAGCGGGTGAGAAAGTCAGACGAGATCCGCGAAAGAGAGCAAACGTATGCACACGGCGGCGTTTAGTCGATGACTGTTACCTAAATATAAGATTACGGCCATGGCTTTAAGCCAACTTCCGTTCTTTAAAGAAGGTCTATTAACTTACATATGTTAAACTAATGATTTGAAGCATTTCGATATCGATTGTTAAATGTGTACATACAAGAAAATCGACTTTATACATAAATATAAGACTTCGGAATTCTTCCAAATGTACTGTCGTTCTGCCGCCATGGCTTTATATCGACTTCAATACGTTAAAGAAGGTTAATTAACCTTTAAAAATGTTAAACTAATTATTTGAAGATTTTCGATATCGATTGCTAAATGCGTAAATACAAGAAAATCGACTATATACCTAAATATAAGGATTACGGAATTCTTCTACATGCACTGTCGTTATGCCGCTATGGCTTTATATCACCTTCATTACCTTAAAGAAGGTTAACTTTAAATTAAATATGTTAAACTAATGATTTGAAGCATTTCGATATCGATTGCTAAATGTGTATGTACAACAAAATCGACTTTATACCTAAATATAAGATTCGAAATTATTCCAAATGCACTGGCGTTATGCCGCCATGGCTTTAAGCCAACTTCCGTTCGTTAAAGAAGGTTATTAACTTCCATATGTTAAACTAATGATTTGAAGCATTTCGATATCGATTGCTTTAAAAGTGTAAATACAAGAAAATCGACTTTATACATAAATATAAGATTCGGAATTCTTCCAAATGTACGGTCGTTCTGCCGCCATGGCTTTATATCGACTTCAATACGTTAAAGAAGGTTAATTAACTTAAATATGTTAAACTAATGATTTGAAGCATTTCGATATCGATTGCTAGATGCGTATATACAAGAAAATCGACTTTATACCTAAATATAAGATTACGGAATTCTTCTAAATGCACTGTCGTTATGCCGCCATGGCTTTATATCACCTTCATTACCTTAAAGAAGGTTAACTAACTTAAATATGTTAAACTAATGATTTGAAGATTTTCGATATCGGTTGCTTAATGTGTATATACAGGAAAATCGACTATATACCTAAATATAAGATTACGGAACTCTTCTACCTGCACTGTCGTTATGCCGGCATGGCTTTATATCACCTTCATTACCTTAAAGAAGGTTAACTAACTTAAATATGTTAAACTAATGATTTGAAGATTTTCGATATCGGTTGCTAAATGTGTATGTACAACAAAATCGACTTTATACCTAAATATAAGATAACGGAATTCATATAAATATACCGCCGTTATGCCGTTATGGCTTTATGTAATTTTAGTAAGATAAAGAAGGTTAATTAACTTAAATACGCTAAACCATCTCATGCATTTCGATATCAATTGCTTAATGTGTAAATACAACAAAATCGACTTTATACCTAAATATAAGATTACGGAATTCTTCCAAATGCACTGCCGTTATACTGTTATGGCTTTATGTACACTTCAGTGAGAAAAATAAGGTTAATTAACTTAAGTGTGTTAAACTAATGAGTTGAACCATCTCGATATCGATTGCTTATGTGTATATACAACAAAATCGACTTTATACATAAATATAAGACTTCGGAATTCTTCCAAATGTACTGTCGTTCTGCCGCCATGGCTTTATATCGACTTCAATACGTTAAAGAAGGTTAATTAACTTAAATATGTTAAACTAATGATTTGAAGATTTTCGATATCGGTTGCTAAATGTGTATGTACAACAAAATCGACTTTATACCTAAATATAAGATAACGGAATTCATATAAATATACCGCCGTTATGCCGTTATGGCTTTATGTAAACTTTAGTAAGATAAAGAAGGTTAATTAACTTAAATATGCTAAACCAGTTATCTGATGCATTTCGTTATCGATTCCCTAAATGTGTATATACAAGAAAATCGACTTTATACCTAAATATAAGATTACGGAATTCTTTTAAATGCACTGCCGTTATGCCGCCATGGCTTTAAGCCAACTTCAGTCGTTAAAGAAGGTTATTAACTTAAATATGTTAAACTAATGAGTTGAACCATCTCGATATCGATTGCTAATGTGTATATACAACAAAATCGACTTTATACCTAAATATAAGATTACGGAATTCTTCCAAATGTACTGCGTTATGCCGTTATGGCTTTATGTAACTTCAATACGTTAAAGAAGGTTAATTAACTTAAATATGTTAAACTAATGATTTGAAGCATTTCGATATCGATTGCTAGATGCGTATTACAAGAAAATCGACTTTATACCTAAATATAAGATTACGGAATTCTTCTAAATGCACTGTCGTTATGCCGCCATGGCTTTATATCACCTTCATTACCTTAAAGAAGGTTAACTAACTTAAATATGTTAAACTAATGATTTGAAGATTTTCGATATCGGTTGCTTAATGTGTATATACAGGAAAATCGACTATATACCTAAATATAAGATTACGGAACTCTTCTACCTGCACTGTCGTTATGCCGGCATGGCTTTATATCACCTTCATTACCTTAAAGAAGGTTAACTAACTTAAATATGTTAAACTAATGATTTGAAGTTTTTCGATATCGGTTGCTAAATGTGTATGTACAACAAAATCGACTTTATACCTAAATATAAGATAACGGAATTCATATAAATATACCGCCGTTATGCCGTTATGGCTTTATGTAAACTTTAGTAAGATAAAGAAGGTTAATTAACTTAAATATGCTAAACCAGTTATCTGATGCATTTCGATATCGATTGCTTAATGTGTAAATACAAGAAAATCGACTTTATACCTAAATATAAGATTACGGAATTCTTCTAAATGCACTGCCGTTATACTGTTATGGCTTTATGTACACTTCAGTAGTTAAAGAAGGTTAATTAACTTAAGTATGTTAAACTAATGATTTTGAACCATTTTCGATATCGATTGTTTAAATGTGTATATACAAGAAAATCGACTTTATACCTAAATATAAGATTACGGAATTCTTCTAAATGCACTGCCGTTATGCCGCCATGGCTTTAAGCCAAAGGTTAAAGAAGGTTTATTAACTTAAATATGTTAAACTAATGATTTGAAGCATTTCGATATCGATTGCTAATGTGTATGTACAACAAAATCGGCTTTATCCCTAAATATAAGATAACGGAATTCATATAAATATACCGCCGTTATGCCGTTATGGCTTTATGTAAACTTTAGTAAGATAAAGAAGGTTAATTAACTTAAATATGCTAAACCAGTTATCTGATGCATTTCGTTATCGATTGCCAAATGTGTATATACAAGAAAATCGACTTTATACCTAAATATAAGATTACGGAATTCTTTTAAATGCACTGCCGTTATGCCGCCATGGCTTTAAGCCAACTTCAGATCGTTAAAGAAGGTTTATTAACTTAAATATGTTAAACTAATGAGTTGAACCATCTCGATATTGATTGCTAATGTGTATACACAACAAAATCGACTTTATACCTAAATATAAGATTAGGGAATTCTTCCAAATGCACTGCAATTATACCGTTATGGCTTTATGTTAACTTCAGTTAGTTAAAGAAGGTTAACGATCTTAAATATGTTAAACGAATGATTTGAAGCATTTCGATATCGATAGCTAAAGGCGTATAGAAGAAAATCGACTTTTTACCTAAATAACGGGTGATTTTTTTGAGGTTAGGATTTTCATGCAGTAGTATTTGACAGATCACGTGGGATGTCGGACATGGTGTCAAAGAGAAAGATGCTCAGTATGCTTTGACATTTCATCATGAATAGACTTACTAACGAGCAACGCTTGCAAATCATTGAATTTTATTACCAAAATCAGTGTTCGGTTCGAAATGTGTTTCGCGTCCGTGTCCGATGAGCGATGAGGCTCATTTCGGGTTTGAATGGCTACGTAAATAAGCAAAATTGCCGCTTTTGGGGGTGAAGAGCAACCAGAAGCCGTTCAAGAACTGCCCATGCATCCCGAAAAATGCACTGTTTGGTGTGGTTTGTACGCTGGTGGAATCATTGGACCGTATTTTTTCAAAGATGCTGTTGGACGCAACGTTACGGTGAATGGCGATCGCTATCGTTCGATGCTAACAAACTTTTTGTTGCCAAAAATGGAAGAACTGAACTTGGTTGACATGTGGTTTCAACAAGAGGGCGCTACATGCCACACAGCTCGCGATTCTATGGCCATTTTGAGGGAAAACTTCGGACAACAATTCATCTCAAGAAATGGACCCGTAAGTTGGCCACCAAGATCATGCGATTTAACGCCTTTAGACTATTTTTTGTGGGGCTACGTCAAGTCTAAAGTCTACAGAAATAAGCCAGCAACTATTCCAGCTTTGGAAGACAACATTTCCGAAGAAATTGGGGCTATTCCGGCCGAAATGCTCGAAAAAGTTGCCCAAAATTGGACTTTCCGAATGGACCACCTAAGACGCAGCCGCGGTCAACATTTAAATGAAATTATCTTCAAAAAGTAAATGTCATGAACCAATCTAACGTTTCAAATAAAGAACCGATGAGATTTTGCAAATTTTATGCGTTTTTTTTTTTAAAAAAGTTATCAAGCTCTTAAAAAATCACCCGTTATAAGTTTACGGAATTCTTCCAAATGCACTGGTGTTATACCGTTTTGGCTTTATGTAAACTTCGGTAAGATAACGAAGGTTAATTAACTTAAATATGTTAAACTAATGATTTGAAGCATTTCAATATCGATTGCTAAATGTGTATATACAACAAAATCGACTTTATACATAAATATGCGATAACGGAATTCTTCTAAATGCACTGCCGTTATGCCGCCATGGCTTTATATCACCTTCATTACGTTAAAGAAGGTTAACTAACTTAAATATGTTAAACTAATGATTAGAAGCATTTCGATATCGATTGCTAAATGTGTATATACAACAAAATCGACTTTATACCTAAATATAAGATTACGAAATTCTTCCAAATGTACTGTCATTATGCCGCCATGGCTTTATATCGACTTCAATACGTTAAAGAAGGTTAACGATCTTAAATATGTTAAACGAATGATTTGAAGCATTTCGATATCGATTGCTAAATGTGTATATACAACAAAATCGACTTTATACCTAAATATAAGATTGTGGAATTCTTCTAAATGCACTGTCGTTATGCCGCCATGGCTTTATATCACCAACGAATGATTTGAAGCATTTCGATATCGATAGCTAAATGTGTATATACAACAAAATCGACTTTATACATAAATATACGATAACGGAATTCTTCTAAATGCACTGCCGTTATCCCGCCATGGCTTTATATCACCTTCATTACGTTAAAGAAGGTTAACTAACTTAAATATGTTAAACTAATGATTAGAAGCATTTCGATATCGATTGCTAAATGTGTTTATACAACAAAATCGACTTTATACCTAAATATAAGGTTACGAAATTCTTCCAAATGTACTGTCGTTATGCCGCCATGGCTTTATATCGACTTCAATACGTTAAAGAAGGTTAACGCTCTTAAATATGTTAAACGAATGATTTGAAGCATCTCGATATCGATTGCTAAATGTGTATATACAACAAAATCGACTTTATACCTAAATACAAGATTACGGAATTCTTCTAAATGCACTGTCGTTATACCGCCATGGCTTTATATCAACTTCATTACGTTAAAGAAGGTTAACTAACTTAAATATGTTAAACTAATTATTTGAAGATTTTCGATATCGATTGCTAAATGCGTAAATACAAGAAAATCGACTATATACCTAAATATAAGATTACGGAATTCTTCTACATGCACTGTCGTTATGCCGCCATTGCTTTATATAACCTTCATTACCTTAAAGAAGGTTAATTAACTTAAATATGTTAAACTAATGATTTGAAGCATTTCGATATCGATTGCTAAATGTGTATATACAACAAAATCGACTTTATACCTAAATATAAGATTACGAAATTCTTCCAAATGTACTGTCGTTATGCCGCCATGGCTTTATAACGACTTCAATACGTTAAAGAAGGTTAATTAACTTAAATATGTTAACCTAGAGATTTGAAGCATTTCGATATCGATTGCTAGATGCGTATATACAAGAAAATCGACTTTATACCTAAATATAAGATTACGGAATTCTTCTAAAAGCACTGTCGTTATGCCGGGATGGCTTTATATCACCTTCATTACCTTAAAGAAGGTTAACTAACTTAAATATGTTAAACTAATGATTTGAAGATTTTCGATATCGGTTGCTAAATGTGTATATACAGGAAAATCGACTATATACCTAAATATAAGATTACGGAACTCTTCTACCTGCACTGTCGTTATGCCGGCATGGCTTTATATCACCTTCATTACCTTAAAGAAGGTTAACTAACTTAAATATGTTAAACTAATGATTTGAAGCATTTCGATATCGGTTGCTAAAAGTGTATGTACAACAAAATCGACTTTATACCTAAATATAAGATAATGGAATTCATATATATATATACTGCCGTTATTCCGTTATGGCTTTATGTAAAATTTAGTAAGATAAAGAAGGTTAATTAACTTAAATATGCTAAACCAGTTATCTGATGCATTTCGATATCGACTGCTTAATGTGTATATACAAGAAAATCGACTTTATACCTAAATATAATATAACGGAATTCTTCTACATGCACTGCCGTTATGCTGTCATGGCTTTATGCCAACTTCCGTTCGTTAAAGAAGGTTTATTAACTTAAATATATTAAACTAATGATTTGAAGCATTTCGATATCGATTGCTAAATGTATATACACAAAAAAATCGACTTTATACCTAAATATAAGATAACGGAATTCTTCAAAATGCACTGTCGTTATGCCGCCATGGCTTTATTTTTAACTTCATTACGTTAAAGAAGGTTAATTAACTTAAATATGTTAAACAAAAGATTTGAAGCATTTCGATATCGATTGCTAAATGAGTATATACAAGAAAATCGGCTTTATACCTAAATATAAGATTACGGAATTCATCGAAATACACTCCCGTTATGCCGGTATGGCTTTATATAAATTTCAGTACGCTAAAGAAGGTTAATTTACTAAAATATGCTAAACTACTGATTTAAAGCATTTCGATATCGATTTCTAAATTTGTATGTACAAGAAAATCGACTTTATACCTAAATATAAGATAACGGAATTCTTCTACATGCACTGCCGTTATGCTGTCATGGCTTTATGTTAACTTCAGTTCGTTACAGAAAAATTATTAACTTAAATATGTTAAACCAGTTATTTGAAGCTTGGCTTTATATCCCCTTCATTACGTTTAAGAAGCTTTATTAACTTAAATATATTAAACTAATGATTTGAAGCATTTCGATATCAATTGCTAAATGAGTATATACAAGAAAGTCGGCTTTATATCTAAATACAAGATTACGGAATTCATCGAAATACACTCCCGTTATGCCGGTATGGCTTTATATAAATTTCAGTACGCTAAAGAAGGTTAATTTACTAAAATATGCTAAACTACTGATTTGAAGCATTTCGATATCGATTTCTAAATTTGTATGTACAAGAAAATCGATTTTATACCTAAGTAATATATTACGGAATTCACCCAAATATACTGCCGTTACGCCGTTATGGCTTTATGTAAACTTCGGTAAGATAAAGAAGGTAAATTAACCTAAATATGCTAAACCAGTTATTTGAAGCTTTTCGATATCGATTGCTAAATGCGTATATACAAGAAAATCGACTTTATACCTAAATATAAGTTTACGGAATTCTTCTAAATGCACTGTCGTTATGCCGCCATGGCTTTATATTACCTTCATTACGTTAAAGAAGGTTAATTAACTTAAATATGTTAAACTAATTATTTGAAGATTTTCGATATCGATTGCTATATGTGTAAATACAAGAAAATCGACTATATACCTAAATATAAGATTACGGAATTCTTCTAAATGCACTGTCGTTATGCTGCCATGGCTTTATATCACCTTCATTACGTTAAAGAAGGTTAATTAACTTACATATGTTAAACTAATGATTTGAAGAATTTCGATATCGATTGCTAAATGCGTATATACAACAAATTCGGCTTTATAGCTAAATATAAGATTACGGAATTCTTCGAAATACACTGCCGTTATGCTGTTATGGCTTTATATAAATTTCAGTACGTTAAAGAAGGTTAATTTACTTAAATATGCTAAACGAATGATTTGAAGCATTTCGATCTTGATTGCTAAATGTGTATGTACAAGAAAATCGATTTTATACCTAAATAAAAGATTACGGAATTCACCCAAACATACTGCCGTTATGCCGTTATGGCTTTATATAAACTTCAGTAAGATAGAGGGGGTTAATTAACCTAAATATGCTTAACCAGTTATATGAAGCATTTCGATATCGATTGCTAAACTCCTACATACAACAAAATCGAATTTATACCTAAATATAAGATTACGGAATTTTTCTAAATGCACTGTCGTTAGGCCGCCATGGCTTTATATCACCTTCATTACGTTAAAGAAGGTTAATTAACTTAAATATGTTAAACTAATGATTTGAAGATTTTCGATATCGATTGCTAAATGTGTAAATACAAAAAAATCGACTATGTACCTAAATATAAGATTACGGAATTCTTCTACATGCACTGTCGTTACGCCGCCATGGCTTTATATCACCTTCATTACGTTAAAGAAGGTTAATAAACTTAAATATGTTAAACTAATGATTTGAAGATTTTCGATATCGATTGCAAAATGTGTATATACAAGAAAATCGACTTTATACCTAAATATAAGATTACGGAATTCTTCCACATATACTGTCGTTATGCCGCCATGGCTTTATATCACCTTCAATACGTTAAAGAAGGTTAATTATTTTCAATATGTTAAACTAATGGTTTGAAGCATTTCGATATCGATTGCTAAATGTGTAAATACAAGAAAATCGACTTTATACCTAAATATGAAATTATAACATTACGGAATTCTTCTAAATGCACTGCCGTTATACCGTTAAGGCTTTATGTAGACTTCAGTATGCAAAAAAGTTTATTAACTTAATATGTTAAACTAATGATTTGAAGCATTTCGATATCGATAGCTAAATGTGTATATACAAGAAAATCGACTTTATACCTAAATATAAGATTACGAAATTCTTCTACATGCACTGCCGTTAAGCCGTCATGGCTATATGCAAACTTCAGATCGTTAAAGAAGGTTTATTAACTTAAATATGTTAAACAAATGAGTTGAACCATCTCGAAGTCGATTGCTAAATGAGTATATACAACAAAATCGACTTTATTCCTAGATGTAAGATTACGGAATTCTTCCAAATGCACTGCCGTTATACCGTTATGGCTTTATGTAAACTTCAAAAAGAAAAAGAAGGATAATTAACTTAAATATGTTAAACTAATGATTTGAAGCATATCGATATCGATTGCTAAATGTGTATATACAAGAAAATCGACTTTATACCTAAATATGAGATTAGGGAAATTTCTTCGAAATGCACTGCCGTTATGCCGATAAGGCTTTTGTAGACTTCAGTAAGATACAGAGGGTAAGTTAACTTAAATATGTTAAACTAATGATTCGAAGCATTTCGATATGGATTGCTAAATGTGTATATAAAAGAAAATCGAATTTATACCTAAACATATGGTTACGGAATTTTTATAAATGAACTGCCGTTATGCCGCCAAGGTTTTAAGCCAACTTCCGTTCGTTAAAGAAGGCTAATTAACTTAAATATGTTAAGCTAATGATTTGAAGCATTTCGATATCGATCGCTAAATGTGTATATGCAAGAAAATCGACTTTATACATTAATATAAGATAACGGAATTCTTCTAAATGCACTGGAAGCTTTATTAACTTAAATATGTTAAACCAGTATTTGAAGCATTTCGATATCGATTGCTTAATGCATATATACAAGAAAATCGACTTTATAACTAAATATAAGACTACGGAATTCTTCCAATTGTACTGTCGTTATGCCGCCATGGCTGTATATCAACTTCAATACGTTAAAGAAGGTTAATTAACTTAAATTTGGTAAACTAATGATTTGGAGCATTTCGATATCGCTTGCTAAATGTGTATATAAAAGAAAATCGAATTTATATCTAAACATAAGATTACGGAATACTTCCAAATGAACTGTCGTTATGCCGCCATGGCTTTATATCACCTTCATTTCGTTAAAGAAGGTTAATTAACTTAAATATGTTAAACTAATTATTTGAAGATTTTCGATATCGATTGCTAAATGTGTAAATACAAGAAAATCGACTATATACCTAAATATAAGATTACGGAATTCTTCTATATGCACTGTCGTTATGCCGCCATGGCTTTATTACACCTTCATTACGCTAAAGAAGGTTTATTATTTTAAATATGTTAAACTAATGGTTTGAAGCATTTCGATATCGATTGCTAAATGTGTAAATGCAAGAAAATCGCTTTATACCTAAATATAAAATTATAACATTACGGAATTCTTCTAATTGCACTGCCGTTATGCCGCCTCGGCTTTATATCAACTTCAATACGTTAAAGAAGGTTAATTAACTTAAATATGTTAAACTAATGATTTGAAGCATTTCGATATCGCTTGCTAAATGTGTATATACAAGAAAATCGAATTTATACCTAAATATTAGATAACGGGATTCTTCTAAATGCATTGCCGTTATACCGTTAAGGCTTTATGTAGACTTTAGCGAGCTAAAAAATGTTTATTAAATTAATATGTTAAACTAATGATTTGAAGCATTTCGATATCGATTGCTTAATATGTAAATACAAAAAAATCGACTTTATACCTAAATATAAGATAACGGAATTCTTCCACATGCACTGCCGTTATGCCGTTAAGGCTTTATGTGGATTTCAGTAAGATAGAGAGGGTTAATTAACTTAAATATGTTAAACTAAAGATTTGAAGCATTTCGATATCGATTGCTAAATGGGTATATACAAGAAAATCGACTTTATACCTAAATATAAGACTACGGACTTCTTCAAAATGCACTGCCGTAATACCGCCGTGGCTATATGCCAACTTCAGATCGCTAAAGAAGGTTTATTAATTTAAAATATGTTAAACTAATGAGTTGAAGCATCTCGATATCTACTGCTAAATGTGTATATACAACAAAATCGACTTTATACCTAAATATAAGATTACGGAATTCTTCCAAATGCACTGCCGTTATGCCGCCATGGCTTTATATCAACTTCAATACGTTAGAGAAGGTTAATTAACTTAAATATGTTAAACTAATGACTTGAAGCATTTCGATATCGCTTGCTAAATGTGTATATACAAGAAAATCGACTTTATACCTAAATATGAGATTACGGAATTCTTCGAAATGCACTGCCGTTATGCCGATAAGGCTTTTGTAGACTTCAGTAAGATACAGAGGGTAAGTTAACTTAAATATGTTAAACTAATGATTCGAAGCATTTCGATATGGATTGCTAAATGTGTATATAAAAGAAAATCGAATTTATACCTAAACATATGGTTACGGAATTTTTATAAATGAACTGCCGTTATGCCGCCAAGGTTTTAAGCCAACTTCTGTTCGTTAAAGAAGGCTAAATAACTTAAATATGTTAAGCTAATGATTTGAAGCATTTCGATATCGATTGCAAAATGTGTATATGCAAGAAAATCGACTTTATACATTAATATAAGATAACGGAATTCTTCTAAATGCACTGGAAGCTTTATTAACTTAAATATGTTAAACCAGTTATTTGAAGCATTTCCATATCGATTGCTTAATGCATATATACAAGAAAATCGACTTTATAACTAAATATAAGACTACGGAATTCTTCCAATTGTACTGTCGTTATGCCGCCATGGCTTTATATCAACTTCAATACGTTAAAGAAGGTTAATTAACTTAAATTTGGAAAACTAATGATTTGGAGCATTTCGATATCGCTTGCTTAATGTGTATAAAAAAGAAAATCGAATTTATATTTAACATAAGATTACGGAATACTTCCAAATGAACTGTCGTTATGCCGCCATGGCTTTATATCACCTTCATTACGTTAAAGAAGGCCAATTAATTTAAATATGTTAAACTAATGATTTGAAGCATCTCGATATCGATTGCTAAATGTGTATATACAAGAAAATCGACTTTATACCTAAATATAAGCTAACGGAATTCTTCTACATGCACTGCCGTTATGCCGCCATGGCTTTATGTACACTTCAGTTCGTTAACGAAGGTTTATTAACTTAAATATGTTAAACTAATGAGTTGAAGCATCTGGATATCGATTGCGAAATATATATTTACAAGAAAATCGACTTTATACCTAAATATAAGATTACGGAATTCATCCAAATGCACTGCCGTTATACCGTTATGGCTTTATGTAAACTTCAGTAAGATAAATAAGGTTAATTAATTTAAATATGTAAAACTAATGATTTGAAGCATTTCGTTATCGATTGCTAAATGTGTATATACAAGAAAATCGACTTTATACCTAAATATAAGATAACGGAATTCTTCTACATGCACTGCCGTTATGCCGTCATGGCTTTATGCCAACTTCCGTTCGTTAAAGAATGTTTATTAACTTAAATATGTTAAACTATTGATTTGAAGCATTTCGATATCGATTGCTAAATGTATATACACAAAAAAATCGACTTTATACCTAAATATAATATAACCGAATTCTTCTAAATGCTCTGCCGTTATGGTTTTATGTTAACTTCAGTTCGTTAAAGAAGGTTTACTAACTTAAATATGTTAAACCAGTTATCTGAAGCATTTCGATATCGATTGCTTAATGCGTATATACAACAAAATCGACTTTATACCTTAATATAAGATTACGAATTTCTTCTAAATGCACTGCCGTTATGCCGCCATTGCTTTATGCCAACTTCAGTTCGTTAAAGAAGGTTTATGAATTTAGATATTTAAAACTAATGATTTGAAGCATTTCGATATTGATTGCTATATGTATATATAACGGGTGA